>CAMOHE010045160.1:1242-24590 GCA_946598075.1 Artocarpus hirsutus | reverse complement strand
TAACATATGAGAGCTTTATACTGTTCATAACTGAGTTTGTGGTAGGAATCGTGGTTCTCACCACTATGCCAAACAGGGGTAGACTAATTTTCTTTTGTTAATGGAAGTTTTATTCTGATTTTTTTGGCATGAATTTAGTAGAGAATATGGAGGGACAATAATTGATTATGACTTCTAGACTTTGTACGTGCACCGAATTAATGGACTTTTTCCTTGCCCTTGTTTTGGTGAGTAATGCACTGAACCCACGGTTAGCATACATCTAGTTTTCCCTTTTTTGGAGGGAAAAAAATTATCTGAGCAAGACTACAAGACAAAACAAGAGTAAGAAAAGCTACCTGAAAGTGAAACAAAATATTATAATGTTTGGCAGCTTTGTTCGAACAATGTAGACTATTTTTTTAATTATAAACAATATAAAAATTTTACATGCTATAATAATAAAAAATATTATATTATAAAATTCTAACATATTATATTAAAAATAATTTTAATCAATGGTTTTAATTATTCTATCAAACACCTTATATCTAAAAAATATAAAAGAAAGTTGGACGAGATGAAGATGAAGATGGAGTTGCTAAAAATATATAATAAGAAATACGGAATGCTTTGTCGGATTAGGGAATTGTGAATACCGTCCTAATATTGGTGGCGACGCTCGATATGGCACGATTGCTTGCAGTGAAAGCAAAACAAAAATTGAATTACGATTCAAACGCTCACCAAACCCAGCCGTCCAAATTCCGAAACGTCATGTGGGTCCCAGCCTCCAAAATCGCCAATTGATACTTATGTTTATGCTGATGCTGTTCTCAAGGTCTTTCTACGCGTCCTTTTAGTAGCGTGAACACACACGCGCCGCCCCTCCCCCCCCACCCCCAAGACCCCAGGCTTTGTTTTTTTTCCGGGAAGGGTGTTGGTGCTATATACGAGGTTTTTTTTCCGGGAAGGGGGTTGGTGCTATATACGAGGATTGGTGTACTTTATCGAAAAGATGTATAGTTATGCATTTATACAGTTGTTTTTTTTTTTCTTGCAAAATAGATGTACAAGATTTTTTTACTATTCGACGGACAAACAATTATTATTTTTTTAAAAAAATAAGAGTAATTTTTTTTTAAATATAATAAAAACATAAATTTTAAAAATTGAGTGAAAATATGTGTCCTATTTGATATAACATCCTTTGCTCCTATTAGTATGCTGGTTAGAACAAGTTTCATTTGAAAAATGACTTAGAGAGATAATGTATAATCGGCAAATCAAAGTTAATAACCTGCTAATCCGGCAAAGAAAAATGGTAAGCATGCGTCCCAAAGAAACACAAAACAAAAAGAAAAACAAAACTTTGTGTGTGTGTTTTTTTGGCAACATTGACTTTGATTTACCTTCGCACGGTGACACATCTATTATAGCTATATCTATCTATCTTCTTTCTTAAATTTACATTGTTATAGCGGGAGTTTTCTTTAGAAAATATATGTACAAGAAGATACTAGTGAATAATCTCTATTCTTTTTTCAGATGTGAATAATTTCTATTTTTTAGTACATTCAAAAGCTACAGTTAAAGCCATTATTATTTTAACTCCACAATTTTTTTTTTTAGTACGAGCACTATGAACGAAATTTTAGATAATTTTTTAGCTAATGGGATATAGCTACATATTTCAATTATTACGTATGCACAAGCTTAGTTTTTCTTATAAAGTGCAGGTACAACAAAATTTTATAAAAAAAGAAAGAATGAAATAAAATTAATAGGGTGTCCATGTTTAACAAATTGGTTTGAACTCAAAAAATTGTAACATATAAAAGCTTTATATTATAACATGTGAAACTTTATGCTGTTGTTGATTCGAACCACTTCGCTAAACATGAAGATGAAATTCTAAAATATGAGTGAAGATATCGCTCACATGAATGTGGCTTCGCTACCCAATACAGTTTTCATGCAAAAATAGTGCTTATAGATACGACATAATTTTAAAAGTACTATTATGTTGTTTGGTATTTCAGTTGTAATTGAAGTTTTAAGTTAGAGAACTATAATATACGAGAGCTTTATACTGTAGCAAAATTTTTGCTTTTTATTATAGCTGTTGAAACTTTACACTGTTTATAACTGAACTGATGAGTTAAAACTAAAGTGTCAAACACGGTATAAATCGTACCATTCTCAAAACATTTGTAGTTATCTATTCCATATATATCTTTTTAGGACAAGGATAAATAATGTTTTGATAAGAATGCAATTTCATTCAACGCTTTAATTGCTTGAACTTTTTTCACTCCGCAACTCCTTAGTTGCTTGCTTGATTGCTACCGCTTCTTCTTCTTCTTCTTCTTTTTTTGTGTTTTCAAGTGGCGATGGAGGTGGCTGTGTTTATTAGAATAGGAAGTTGGGTAAGAACACAATATGCTTATACATCAGGTTGCTTCTAGCAGCCAAAAAAAAAAAAAAGAAATCAGGTTGCTTCTTAAGATTTTTTTCAGGCGATTATAGTAAATAGGCTCCATTTTGTTAACTTTTAGAAATAAATAACAGAACTTATTTATCAAAATATTGTAATAATACGGCCTATTTAGTTTTAAACTTTTTGTTTTTCTACTTATCCTTAATTTTTTTTATTTTTTCACAAAGTCTAAAATATTATTGGATTGTTTTTTAGTACCGGATATTAATTCAAGTGTTTTGGAATTTTTGAAAATCCAAATTACAATTAAATGTTATTTAGTGTAAACCCATCGTTTTGGTTTTTTTTTTTTTTTTTTTTACTTTTCCACTTTTCTGTTGATGTGACCTTTCCTTGATGGAAAAAGATTCATATGATGCCTTTCATCCCCTTTTTTAGCTGTTCCACTCCTTTTTTTATACTTTTGTTTTCATTAAATGTTATTATATTTTCAAGTAGATCTAATTAAATTATCTTTTCTCTCATTTGTCTTCATTCTTCTTTTTGTTAGTATGTTTCTTCTTAAAATAGTACTCCCTTCAAACAAAAATATTTCTTTTCACCTATTTCTTAAGATATTAATTCATGCACTAAGAAAATTAACAAAGAAATAATTGTATAGAAATGCCATTGTTGGAAACTATTCATCACTTTCAACCAAAACTCACCGTTTGGTTAATTTTATTTTATTTATTTATTTATTTATTTATTTTTTACTTTTCCTCTTTCCTGTTGATGTAACTTTTTCTATTGGACAAGGATCCATGTGGGTTTTTTTTTTTTTTTTTTTGCTTGTTTTAGTTGCTCTACTCCTTTTTTTTTTTTCATTAAATCTTATTATATTTTTTAGTAGATCTAATAAATTATATTTTCCTCATTTGTCTTCATTCTTTTTTTTTCAAATATGTTTCTACTTACAAAAAATTCTCCCTTCAAAAAAAATATTTGTTTTCACCAATTTCTTAATATATTATTTCATGTATAAAAAAAAAACAACAAATAAATGTGTTTTAAGTTTGAACCCGCACCTGTTTGCTTCGTTAAGTTTCAACTTGCACATATTTTGCCTTTTTTTTTTACAGATGGTGTCATAAAAATATACGTGTAGTAACTAGTAAACATACACTCCTTTCCATTTTAGTAACTCTTTCTTATCAAAACTGAGCATAATTTAAAAAAAAAAAAAAAAAAAAAAAACAAAAAACGTTGCATTTTCTTGTCCTTAGTTTTTTTAGGTGCTTTCCTTTAGTTCTGTATTTATTTTTTTCACCATTTTTTTTTGGGCAAGGCTACGGTAGAGAATGCTAAAATTCTCCATTGGTTGAGAATGTTTTCTTTCCATTAGATCTTGATTTAATGGTGAAAAACAAGTAAGCTTACAGTGAACTAAATAAGCTCATAGACATCATATTTATGTACCCAAATCAACCTCACCCATCAATTTAATAATACTTTAAAACATGCCCAACCCCTAAATCTAAGATTCCAATGTCTGAGGAGGTTCTCCAATTGCTCCGTCGGCAACTCCACCCCTTACAAACGTCGTCGTTGAGGAAGAGCTCGAAGGAGAGTACTGCTAATATCGGATGGCGGAGGATATCTGCCAAACGACGAGCTTCACGTGAAACGTTGTCAGCCGCGGGGGCAAATGATGACGAAAACGACGATGAAACGTTCCCAAGCTCTCCTTCTCTGATCATCTTCTTGTATTCTCTCTCAGCTATTTTTTAGATGTTAAAACAATACAAATACAACAAACAATTCAAGGAGGATGAAACCAAAAACCTAGAGGCTCAAAGTCCCAAAACACACACCAAATTACGACTACATTGTGGGATTTAGTTGAGAGAATTAGAGATGATAGAGAGATGTTTTGTTTATGGCATTTTTTAATTTTTAATTTTTATTGTTTGTTTTTATACTCTTTTAGTTTCTCCTAGTACAAAATCTCCAAACTTCTAGCTCTTGGAAGACTCGTGGGAGAAGAGGAGGAAGTTGGTAGTACTTTTAAAACGAGTAAAAATAGTTTTATTTTAAAAAATAAAAATTTTTGAGGAATTAAGTTGAGAGGTTTTATGAAATTTTTATATCAAAAAGCATATAAAAATAGTTTTAAAACTCTGAAAATAATATCAAACGGTAATTTACTTTTTGCTTTTTGTTTTTGTTGTTGTTGAATCCTCTATAATAAGTTTTATTTTAAGTTGATACTCCTTCATCTATTTTAATCAATAGATTAAGATCCGACAGTTCCAGTAAAGAATTTTAGCGTTCTCTACCAAAATTTTTTTTTCTTTTTTTATTGAAGATTTTCAAAATTTAAACTTTTAAACAAAATGTCTCAAATACGAACAATGCATCTTTTGAAATAGTTATTTAATTGTTGACTGTGTAAATTTTAGATACCATTAGTGTAAGTTTTTTGAAAATTTTATTTTATAAGGTGTTTGGCAGTATTGGTTTGAACCCATTAATTCAGATCAATTAGCTTAAAATACTATAACATGTGAAAATTTTACATTGTAGTTCATTTTCGCTTCACGCTGTAACATGTAGGGGCTTTATACTATTTGAGTTCACATCAATGCTCCAAACACCCTATTAATTAATTTCAAATTATACCTAAATTTTCATTTATCAATTTTATTACCCAAAGGATTCAAGTGCTTCCAGTATTTTCCCTTTTGTTATAAGGGTTTAGAATGGACCACATGTCCAAATTGATAAAGCAATAATTACTCATAGTCTCATTCTTTGTTTCATTCTTTTCTTTTTTATTGAGATTTTTTCCTGAATTATCTATTTTAAAAGAAAAATTCTTTAGTTATCATGAGTATATTCAAAACATACCCTTTTCTTGGTTTTTTTTTTAACTTTTATCTTTTTTTATTAACTTCTTTGTCTGAAATTTCAGAAATTATTTTTTGTGCTATTATTATTCTTATCAATAAATAGTTTTCATTATAGTTAAGAAACTCTCTCACGCGTATCAAACTTGTCAAATACCAACGTACAAAACAAGCAACGAACCAAAAATTGGTGGAATCAACTTGCATCGACGCCAACAATTTGTCCACTGGTGGTTTGCTTTAGCGGAAAGTTCTTTGACGGTTCAAATACACCGTATACTTGAAACCAACAAGCCCCCTAGAGTGTGTTTGGTTGAAAAGATTTATATACTATTTGAAGAATCAGTTATTATATACGAGTTAAGTTTAAGAACTGTAATATGTAAAAGATACGAGAGCTTTACACTGTACTTATGTTTTGCTTTTTATTATAGCTATTAAGAGTAGCTTTACACTGTACTTATGTTTTGCTTTTTATTATAGCTATTAAGAGTTTTACGTTGTTTATGGTTAGAATGGATGTTCCAAAGAGAGAATTAAGCAAGAAAGGAAAGAAGGGGATGGGAAATGTGTGAGAAGCCTTTTGTTTAGTTGAATGGATTGTGCTGAAGAAAAGAAAAAAGGCAAAGGTTGTCACGGCCCCCCGTAGACGGAAAGGAGTGGAGTGATTTCACTGAGTATGTAATTATATCTTTGCCATCTCTCTCTCTCCTCTCTTGGTTAATTTAAATTATTTTAAGTTTTTTTAAACCTTTTTTTAACGTTCTGTACACCCAAAGCCGTTATGTATTTTTTTTCCTTTTTTGTTTATATTTCCTAGACAAATACGTTATCGTTTTAGCAGCCAACAAAAACATATACATTATTTGTTAAGCATTGTTTTGTCCAACAAAAAACACTTTTTTATAACAAAACATACAACTCAACACCCTAAATTGAAACATATTTTACAATCTAGAGTATGAATTATTTGAATTTTAATTCACCAATAGAAACAAAACAAATAAGTTAAATTGTTTAGCAAATGGGTAGCATAGTAATTTTATAAAAAATATCAATCACTCCCCCATCTTTTCCATCTAATACCCAACAACAATGAACAATTACCTTCCTTTCTTTCTATTATACTAAACAATTTTAAGGAAACTCACAATAATTTCCTTTTTTTTTCCCCTCTTATTCTATCCATTATTTCATTCTTCCCTTCCTCCTACCAAACACACCCTAAAAAAAACCTTGGAGACACATTTTTTAGTATAAGCTCATAGTATGCTTAATCTCAAAAACCCAGTATGCCTTCTCCTTCTAATACCTTCTCTTTCTTAGAGCTTGGAGTCATGCATCATCATCGAATCACCATGAGACTGCTAAGGCATTACTGTCACTTATTTAAGCTTTCTCTCTTTCATTTTCTGCCACAATAACGGTTTCAACCTCATTCAATTGACAACAAACAATTTGGTGCATCCTCCTTTAGTGAAAACCAATTGCTTTTGTGTGAGTTTGTGAGTTTTTTTTCCCTGTCTTTTCTCTCTATGAAAAGTTAGGTTTCAAAATCTAATAAATTTTTTCATTTTATTCAGACGATTCTTCTTCTTATGCATTTAGAGTTAAGAGAGGAACAAATTCCCATTCATATAACCCATCAAAATCTTTTATGAACATCAAAAAAATTCTAATATATAAACTAGAAGACCTTAATGTTTTAAATAACTACTTTAAACATCCTATCCAATCTATCCAAATATAAATTCATATTTTATTCTAGACTTATATTTTAATTGCATATCTAAATTTTAGTTTAAATTATAATTTAAACTACACCTTTCACTAAAAAAATTAAGTGAGTGTTTGGGAACTAAAGGTGTCAATTCGGGCTGCGTAGGCCCGACTTGGTTAATAAAAAGGGAAGCCCAACCCGACACGAAGCTAGCATGGGCCTATGGCCGAGCTAGGCCCGGACTATTCAAATTTTTAAAAAGGAATTAAAAAAAGATTAAAAAAATTATCTAAACAGACAGGGCCTAGGCCACCCAAATTTTTACAAAATTTTTTTTATAAATGTCATCATTTAAGATTTACTTTTCTACAAAGGCCACATATGTTCATTTGTAGCATAATTTAACATGTAGTATGAATGATAGTATGGCATAAATAAAC
This sequence comes from Artocarpus hirsutus, assembly GCA_946598075.1. NCBI lineage: Eukaryota > Viridiplantae > Streptophyta > Magnoliopsida > Rosales > Moraceae > Artocarpus > Artocarpus hirsutus. The sequence goes on along the minus strand of CAMOHE010045160.1, from coordinate 17,123 downwards.
ATAACTTTTAACAGTGTGGCATAACGTGTAAATTTTCTCATTTTTTTGATAAAGAAAATTTCAAAAAAATTATCAAACCAAACTGCCTTAGCTCAAGCTTGGGCCTACATCTTTAACCTAGCCTGGCTTAGAGCCAAAAGAGAAGGCCTAGAAGCAAGCCTATATTGGCCCGACCAAAATTGACACTTTTATTGAGACCAAATTAGAACATGAAATTGGAACTTAAACACTATAACATATGAGAGCTTTATATTATAATTTATTTTTACTTTACATTGTAGCATGCAAAAACTTTACACAGTATAAACTTTAGTGATAAAACTTAGTTTACAAATACTCTTTATAAATTGCTACAAAATGAAATCTACGTCATTTTGGGCTTGTTTGAGAGGGATTTCTACAAGCTGCTTTTGGCTTCTTGAATCAAAAGTTGCTTCTGAAAATATTTGAATGAACTGTCTGAAGTGCTTTTACTCTCAAGAAATGCTTCCTGTCAAAGTCACAAAAGCACTTATGAAGTAGACTTTAAAACTTATACTAGAATATTAATAATATAAATAAGCTTAAATATAACATTTTTGTAACTTAAAAAAATTAAAACCATTTTGACTTATTAAACTTCTTTTAAAAATACGGTTTCAAAAGTTCTAACTTTTGCTTCTTTTTTTCTACTGACTAATGCTCTAATTGGTATGAGTGAAAATAGAGGGAAAGAAAACATTGGAAGGATTTTAAGATAGAAATTGATACAATAGGGTGTTTGATAGAAAAGAAATTAGAATGAAAAGGAAAAAGAGTGAAAAAAATGACATGTGGGTTCTACTAAAATTAATCTCTCCAAATATGGATGGATTTTGTGAGGGAAAAGTTTGACAACAATTCAAAGAAAGTGAAGTTATCAATTTATCCTTTTTTTTCCATTAAAATTCCTGCAAAAAATTTAGGCACCAAATTATGAAAATAACTAAATAATTTTGAGCAAAATAATAATTATATTAATAGTAAATTTTTTATTTTTTTAGTTTTTTTTGCAATACCAAAAACAAGAAGATAAAATTGGTTCTTTTACTTTTATGTATCAAACAAGTAAAAAAAATAAAAATCTTTTTTTCCCTACAGTTTTTTCCTCTATAATTTTGTCTTCCTTTTTATTTTCTTTATTTCTTAAAACCTGCAACAAACGGACCTATATTAATTGACAGAAAACGCTTATAATTATTTTTTCTCAAAAAGAAGGCAACTTTATTGGAGAAAAAAATCCAACCCACACAGGTGCCGAAATTCCCGCGCACGCATGAGCGCGTGTGTTCCGTCGGGCAGACCCAGGTAGGTCTCCGACTGTCGCGAGTCCTGTTCTTTCTTACAATTCCCAACTTGCCTGCCAACTCCGCCTATAAAAGCGTCAGACACACTCACTCGTTTTCCGTGTTTTCTCATTTTTTCTTAACCGCCTACCGCCGTTGTCCGCCAATGGCAGCCTCTTCAGCTTCCCAAATCCTCCGCCTCCGACACCCTACCACCTCCTCCTCTCTTTCTCTCTCCTCCAGGCTCCCTCTCTCCTCCGCCTTCTACTCCGTCTCCCTCCGCCCCCGCCGTAACTCCCACCGCCGCCTCGTCCTCGTCGTCTCCGCCGGTCTCGACGCCAAGCCGACGATCCTCGTCGCCGAGAAGCTGGGCGAGGCAGGGCTCAGCCTCCTCAAGGACTTCGCCAACGTCGATTGCTCCTACAACCTCAGCCCCGAGGAGCTCTGCACCAAGATCTCGCTCTGCGACGCCCTCATCGTCCGCAGCGGGACCAAGGTCAGCCGCGAGGTCTTTGAGTCCTCCGGAGGCAGGTTGAAGGTCGTCGGTAGGGCTGGTGTGGGTATTGATAATGTGGATCTGGCCGCCGCCACCGAGCATGGCTGTTTGGTCGTGAATGCGCCCACTGCCAACACCGTCGCCGCCGCCGAGCACGGGATCGCTCTTTTGGCCGCCATGGCTAGGAACGTCGCTCAAGCTGACGCCTCCGTTAAAGCCGGTAAGTGAGTTTTTCTTTTTCTCTTTTTGTTTTGTTGCTTTTATTTTTTCAATTATATTTTCTTCCCAGCAATTTGTCGATCAGTTTGGATGCGGCGCATGATTCAGTTAACGTTCGTTTGTAGATTTTATTTTGGGAATTTCGTTTGATATTTTTCAGTAGTACTGTTTTGTTAGTGTCTCTAGGAAAAGGAACTAGCTTTGATGTTTTTTCGATGGTAAAGTGTGATGGAAAGATATTCTAATATGCAAAAGATTCTCTCTTGACTTTGGAAAGCGTGAAAGGTCCGATAAAGAAAATCATTGAAAGTAATCAATTTTTTTCCCCTCAGAAAATGAAAACTTGTTCAGATCTGTTCCTTTTTTGGTTGCAGTAGTTTGTCTACATAATATAGCAAAGAATGGTGTCAGCAATTTGTGAGGTTTCTCTCCCTTTCGAATATCAGTTCCATTTTTGCTGTGCCTTTGATATTCAAGATGGACAAGCTCGAATTTTTGAATTTTGCATGCTTGAATTTTATTCGAAGGGATTAAGATGCAACTATTTTTCTGTTTTACCGTGCCTATCTCAATCATTTTGATTTAGGTTCTGTATTTGATCAATCCAGGCAAGTGGCAGAGGAACAAATATGTCGGTGTATCGCTTGTCGGGAAAACACTTGCGGTGATGGGTTTTGGAAAAGTTGGCTCTGAAGTTGCCCGCAGAGCCAAGGGACTTGGTATGCATGTTATTGCACATGATCCCTATGCCCCAGCAGATCGTGCCCGTGCAATTGGTGTTGAACTTGTGAGCTTTGATGAAGCCATATCCAAAGCAGATTTTATCTCGTTGCACATGCCTCTCACTCCTGCCACATCTAAGATTCTCAATGATGAGACTTTTGCAAAGATGAAGAAAGGAGTCCGCATCATTAATGTTGCTCGTGGAGGAGTTATTGATGAAGACGCTCTAGTGAAGGCGTTGGATGCTGGCATTGTTGCGCAGGTATGTGTGTTCTCAATCTGAAGAGTATATGTTTTTGTTGAGGAAAGTAATAACATGATCCTATTCTTCCTTCAACTGTAGGCTGCCCTTGATGTTTTTACAGAGGAGCCACCGGCTAAAGACAGCAAGCTGGTACTTCATGAGAAAGTCACAGCAACTCCTCATCTAGGTGCCAGCACTAAGGAAGCACAGGTGATTGAAATGAACTGATTTAAGACCATTTATGTTTCTTTTCCCTAGCATCTTCTTATCGTGCCTTACTATTTTATGTAATGTTTGGATTTGATATGCAGGAAGGAGTTGCCATTGAAATAGCTGAAGCTGTTGTTGGTGCCTTGAAAGGGGAGCTTGCTGCCACTGCAGTCAATGCACCAATGGTTCCTGCTGAGGTATTGCTAGAAACTTTTGTCATTTGTAGCTGTCACTTGTTAAGTTTAACAGCATTGTGTTCTTACACGATCTGTCACGTCATTGTTTTCTGAATAATATTTTCTGACTTCTAGACTGGAATGTTTTGACCAAAATCTATTTCAGTTTTTTCCTTGAGAATTGTTTGTATATTTTTCCGCATGGGCGGTTTCTGTAGCTTGTGGCTTTTTTCTGTAGCCAGATCGTTCAGATTGTTGTCAGGGTGACGTTTATGTTCTCCGTTTGCAGGTTTTGACAGAATTGAAGCCTTTTGTTGAGCTTTCTGAAAAACTCGGGAGACTAGCTGTCCAGTTAGTATCAGGGGGAAGTGGTGTGAAGACTGTGAAAGTGACTTATGCTTCAGCTAGAGCTCCTGATGACCTTGACACTAGGCTGCTTCGTGCCATGATCACTAAGGGTCTCATTGAGCCTATATCCAGTGTGTTTGTGAACTTGGTTAATGCTGATTTCACTGCTAAACAGAGAGGACTTAGAATAACAGAAGAGCGAGTCATTTTGGACGGTTCACCTGAGAGTCCACTCGACATTATTCAGGTCCAGATTGCCAATGTGGAATCCAAGTTTGCAAGTGCCATGTCAGAGACCGGGGAAATCAAAGTGGAGGGACGTGTTAAAGACGGGATTCCTCATCTGACGAAGGTGGGATTGTTTGAGGTCGATGTAAGCTTAGAAGGTAGCATCATACTTTGCAGACAGGTTGATCAGCCTGGTATGATTGGCACAGTTGGAAGCATTTTGGGACAAGAAAATGTTAATATCAGTTTTATGAGTGTTGGAAGAATTGCTCCGAGAAAGCAGGCACTGATGGCAATTGGAGTGGATGAGCAACCCAGCAAGGAAGCCTTGAAAAAGATTGGTGATGTCCTTGCCATTGAAGAGTTTGTTTTCCTCAAGTTGTAGTTTGTCATCACTTTATTGCGACATTTTTCGCCCGGGGCTTTTGTTTTCCCCTTTGTAGTGGGCATTACTTCTACATCTTAAGCAGAATTTTGATTGGTTCCCTTTTTTTTCCCCTTCTTTTTGCGAGTAGGTTTAGAGTGAGGATGAGGAAAGAAGAATAATTGAGGCTTGCGATTAAAAGATTGTACTTCTTTTTTGAGATATTATTGTTGTCCTTAATGCAAGTCCTATTTTCTTTTTGTAGTATTTGCGGATCTGCTTCTTTTTTTATTTCTTTGTTTTTTAATTTTTATTCCTTTTGGCAACTCTTGTGTTGGGCTGCCTTATTTATTTATTAGGAAAGATTAGTCTAGTGACCAGCTTGTCCTCGCTTTTTGTGTTATATTATTCTTCTAGATATCATGGTAACCAGAACATTTCCGTCTATGAGCTCTGAACCTTCTCCTCCAATACTTTCTCTTTAACAAATTTATTAAATCAGCTTCATTTAGGTCCTTAAACGAAGCATGGTTGAATCACACATGTTTCATTCAAATTCTACAAATAGACCAATCTCGAGCTAATTTGGAGTCCTGTTTAAGTGTGTAACATATTTGCCTTCTCCTGAGCCAGAGAACAAGCAAAGCAAGGTTCTTTTAGTTTGTGAACTCAGAAAGAAAAGGAATTTCAGCTACAGTAGTTGGCAGGGAGAGGTGGAGGTTATGAACTGCTAAATAGGAAGCAATGCCAGCAGCATAACCTGCAAAAGCAAAACCACTCACCTGCAATAACAAGAGAGTCAATTCAGTCTCCCAACTAGCAAAATTGTATTCCGAATTTGATAATCGACATGGGCTGACAGTTAACTACCTTCCGCAAGTACCAGAAGAAGTCCACCTTCTCCATTCCCATCAGTGCAACTCCAGCGGCAGAACCAATGACCAGCATTGATCCACCAGTTCCAGCGCAAAATGCAATCAGCTGCCAAAATTCAGAATCTTGGGGGAATGAGGATAGATCATACATCCCCATAGTCGCAGCGACCAGAGGAACATTGTCGATAACTGCTGATACAACCCCTATTGCGCTGGCGATCAGTTCGATATTTGGAATATGAGCATCCAGGTAATTTGCTAATTCCCGAAGAATCCCAGCTGCCTCTAGGCTAGAAAAGAACAATTCAAATTTGTAACAATGCATAGGGGGAAAAAAGGCACGGTTTTGGATTCTCATCTTTCAATTAGATTCATGCTGCAAAGATATGCTAGAATTATGTCACACAAAGGTCACAACTCTCAAAAGCATTGGAATATATACCTGCTAATGGACAAAAGGATGCCAAGGAAGAAAAGTGCTCCTTGGGTGTCAATCCGTGACAAAGCCTGGGGGACTTTTAACTTCTGCCTTTCGGATTCACCACAATGGATAGCATCGGTAAGAATCCAAAGGACTCCGAGTCCAAGAAGCATACCCATGTAAGGAGGCAACCCAGTTAGGGCCTTAAACACTGGAACAAAAATTAAAGCTCCAATGCCTACAGAGAAAACAAGCTGTCCCCGTGGAGCCATCTGTTCAGATGCCAAAACAGGAGACTCCAGCCCTTTCCCATTTACTTCACTGAATGGAAGAAGAGAAAAATCATAAATCATTATCAATGTGTAGCAATAACATTACAAATGCATCATAATTCAAGTAGTTTACATGAAATTTGCATATATCAACTAGCCTAGATTCACTCTGGTATTGCAAGAAGAGCACCTTGTAAGAGACATAAGAGCTAATGGAACAGCTAGAGAAATGGCCGAAGGTAAAAACAAACCCTGTCACCAAAGAGACATGCAGGGAATTATTATTACTTGATTCCACAAGAAAGTGGGACATTGAAATCAATATTTATCAAATGTAATCGCCAGTTCTCTTTGCGTGATCGATTTTGACGACAGACCTTCATTGTCTCCAATGTCGATATCTGACCATGTATCCATAGCATAGTAGTGGTGACGTCACCAATTGGAGTCCACGCACCACCTGCATTTGCAGCTATAACAACAACACCTCCTAAAAGCCTGACCAATAATTCAAATTCCATAAATCTATTGCACAGAAAGTGACTGCATAAAAGTCGGAAATGATGAAACATATCTGACTCATGTATATTCAGTATCTCTAACTATTGCAGGACAAAGGAGATAAGTAATTTGCACTTTCAACATTGTTGAAGGAACACCCCCCAAAATTCCTGACCTGGTTACGAACAAACCCTCATCTTCCCTTCAATACTTCCATAGGGAACCTTTTAAAGGCAATGCTCAGTTAACAAAACACTATATGCATTTATCTCAGATCATTGGAGACAAAAACTAAATGTATATCTGGAGGTTTCAATGAAAGTTATAGAGCTCTTCCAAGATGTTAAAAGATGAAGTACACATTTTCAAAGCGCGTAATGAGCATGGAAACTAGTTTTGTTGCCTCAGGTATATTGCAAAAAAGTTATTATTATGTATAATGAATTTTCTATGCTTTTTCCCCTTCATATGTGGATATGGAAACATGATAATCCAGTGAGCAAACAGAGTTCTGTACCAAAATTCCAGTCATATGATATATTAACACACTGCACAATTTGTACATACTTTTGACTAGGGAAAAAATCTGTACATACTTTCGGTATTCTGAGGGAGGTACCAGTTTCCGCAGCAAAGAAACCACGACGATGGTAGATGTCAGATTGTCAAGGATTGAACTAAGGAAAAAGGTCACAAAACCAACCTACAATGGCAATAATTAGCAGTTAAATGCCATTAAATAGAATATAATCACCATAAAGGACAAGAAGAAACAGACAGATTTTGGATAAAATATATATGTACACCTCCATGGGAAGAAAAAGTACTACAAGAGTCTTGACTAGCAAAATTAAAAATTCAAAGCCCTATATATGATCACGGAGGGCTATAGCAAGCCATATCTGATAAATGGTTATTTCCTGCAAGAAATATCACTGGAAAATGCAGGAATATGGTTGTGCTATTATAAAGTGGATTTGCAAACAACCATATAAATTCTTCAACCTCATTTAACTCCTTGTAGGATTAAGAAACCTGAAATTTGGGGGTTTCTCCAACATTTTGAATGATCCAGAGTTCAAATCCTGAGCCATATTCCAAAATGCATAACAAAAAGGATCCTTTAATATGATCACGAAAGCAGAAGAAAGCACTCACCACCCAGAGTAGAATTCTTGGCTTCCTAGTTGTTATATTATCTGTAACTAACTTGAACCCTTGATGAGCATCAACGATCTCTACAATAGTCATTGCACCAAGTATGAAAAACACTATTTCACTGACTTCAGCAGACGCATGTGTTAGCTCCGAAACGGCCACTTCAGTTGAAGGAGCCTACACCAAAAATCAAAACGGCCAAAAAAAGAAAAAACCTCAAAAAGCAACCAATAAAATGCAGATAAATACAACTCTATCTTAGAAGATATAATTTCATCTGGGTAGCGCGGGGCATAAAATCCGGAGTCTTCTACCAAATTATACCAACTTGACCTGTCCTCATATAGAAACATATCCATGAAAATTAAAGTTCAAGTTTTAGATTAAAATAAAAACAAAAAAGTGAATGCCCGCGTTTAAGTTTTATATATTTATTTATTTATTTGGGTTCTAAGTTTGTATTAGAATGCCAAAGAAATTAAAAAAAAAAAAAAGAACCCAACCAATGATGCATCAATCCTTGAAACTGATCAACGAGAGAAGTGAATGTCATTGATAATTCTGAGTGAACCTTACCCCAATGCTTCTCACTACCCACAGGCTCACAGCCATCAGTAATCCAACTCCGCTTTTATTGAAGGCTAGAGATTCCTCAAAAATGATGCCTGCATACCCTATTCCAAACAACAATGCCATTGCAAGATCCTGGTTCATGATATAAGATAAAGTTAACTTGAGGTTGGTATGTCCATGAATGGAAATTTTTCTTCTCAAACGGTAGATAATAAAAGATACAAACCTGATTAGCTGCAACCCATGACTGATTAATTGCCACTGTCCCTGTTATAGCTGCTGCAAATATCGCAAGAGCTTTCACTAAGTCAGTCTTTGGCTGGTAATTCGCTTCAAAATCTCTTGAGCTCGTTTCGTCAACCGAACACAGAGGATCACAGTTTCCGGAACTTGGGGGGGTCAAGTCCTGATGATAATGCTAACTAAATGATCAAATTCCAAGTGTGATTATCAACATGTAACGTAACTCCTAAACATTGAAATTTTAACATAACACGAGGTTTTCTACAGTACAGACACACTGAAACAGAAAATGTCTGCTTTAATTAATAAAGGCCCTTTTTTAAACAAAAAAAAAAAAAAAGAACAAAGAATCTTGGAAATATCCTAGGCCAATGATTAAAATGCATATGCTAATGAAAACGCAACATCCAAAAATTAGCAAACTTGTTCGAAAATGGATTCAAAACCTAAGCAATTTCAACAACAATATTATTGAACAAAGCTCTTCCAACGTTTCACTAATTACCCAATTCCAGTTTAACTTCTATCAAACATAATACGAAAAGAACAACCTGAAACTGCTTGTCGGAGTTGAATTGAGCTTGCTGCTGTTGAGCCGAAGAGGAGGAGGAAGAAAACGAAGAACCCTTGGCCTTATCCTCAGCTCGGGCTAAGAGGACAGTGCCAAGCAACCTCGGGGTTCGCGTTCCATGGAAAGAGGAGCCAAAGCAAGGCTTTGGTACAAGTGAGAAATGGGTTTGGGGGGAAGAGCGAGAGGAAAGTGGACGTGTCTTGAAATGGTGTGATGGCGGCAAATTGGTCCCAATTGAGAGGGAAGCCATTGGAGCTGAGATTGATGGAAGAAAAGGAAGAAGATAAGAGAAGCTTGATCAGCTCAGATAAATTTGAGTGCAGAGAATGGTTGATTGTTGGTGGGTTTGTGACTGTGAGTGAATGCTTTACGCAGTCATGGATTCATTTCTCTGAGTCTGAGTAGTGAAAAGAAGAAGATGACGTTGGCCATGGACATGGGAGGTCACTGTTTCTCTCTAGTGAATGTCGAAAGCGGCAACCGTTGAAGCTCTTTGGCTAAGGTCCTAACGTAGCAACTAGCTGAGAACGACCCTGCGTAGCAGCCACACTAGACGACTTGCCGTTTCTTATTTGCTTCTTTTTGTTTTGTTTTGTTTTGTTTTGTCTTGTCTTGTTTCGCCGAGTGAATATTATCTGCCTTTTTGTGTATTGCAGTTGTTTTGTAACAAGCATATTGTGCTCAAACGCTCTGTCGTCTGGTATTGTTTCAACCCGTGATTCGTATGTCCAAAGGTTTGAAAAGTCGACATGTATATATATTTTTAGTTACAAAAATTCTCCAAAAAAAAAACTATTGTTTTCATATGTTTTTGAACTTTAAAACGTAATGTTTATTTTTCTTAAACTTGAAAATGTTACATCTCTCTCGACTTATAAAATATTAACAAGAAAATTCCCTAAATTATAATTTTGAGCATAAATGACATAATATTACACAAATAATGAGATTGTTGAACAATTGAGCAAATCATTATACTGTTATCTTATTATGATACAATCATATGAAAGTAAAATAAGAGATTATTTGTTTTAATTTTTTAAGGTATTTTAATTTGTATTTTTAACAATTAAAACTTTTAAATTGTATCATCTTTTTTAATTCAAATCAACTTTCTTATGTTATGTATCAAATTTTAATTATGTACTTAATAAGTTTTTTTTGTCAATATTTCATAGTTCAAGAAATATAGGTTAAGTTTTAAAGTATGGAGGCATAGTGTGATATTATAAGAATTATAGTTGAGGGAGTCTTTGTAATTAATTTATATTTTTATGGAAATTTTCATGTTTTATGGCAGGGTAACTAAAAATCCTATACATGTCGATTTTTCATAAAAATATTTTCCGTGAAAAAGCTTGTTGAAATTTTGTGAACATTTTTTTTTGGGAAAATCGAGGAAATTTTTTTATGTATATATCTTAAATCTTATATTAATGTGGTCTAATTCATGTATTTTTTTAATATAAGTCATGTTTATTTGTTTAGTTGCAATTTTATACGCAACGCTTGAGGAAAAAAAAATTAAAACAGGGACACGCATATTGGCTCGACAAAAACGACAATAAAACAGAGTTGCAACTCTAAAGATAAGAAGCATAGTAAGCCATAACTGACCATCTTTTTAAAATGTAAGAGGCATTTGCTACGTTTGGTTATTCATTCATAGAGATGAATGAAACTTTTAGGGGATGTTTATTTTGAAAATGGAAAAAAAAAAAGGAGTTATTCTCTTTTTTTAATAATTTGTTTATTTATAAAATCAATAACAAAAGTTTTGTTGGGCCCTATATAATATAGGGAATAAACAATGAGAATACCAATCTTTCCATACTATTTAGTATTAATTTCCTATTAAAAGGAATGAATATTATATTTACTTATATATTCAAATTTAAATGTTATTATTTAATAGTTATTAGTTATGTAAAATATATATTTTAGTAATTATAATAAATAAGATTCATATTTCAAAATAAGTAAACCTTAGAAAGGTAATAGGATTGTTTCTCATTATCTCATCAAATAAATAAGTAAACAATAAAAAATAAATAATTAATGCTTATTTTTAATCTTTTTCTCTCCTTTCCACTCTCATTTTTTTTTTCTTTACATTTCTTTACGGTTTAAAAAACATACCCTAATTATTGAGTTATATTTTGAACTGTTAGATTTCTATTAAATTCCATTAGTTTAATATTTTTTCTCATTTTGATTAATTTTGATCAAATAAAGATTTTGAATCATACTGCATGGTACATACACGACATTGGTTGAAAGCTCCCAAGAAGAAAGAAAGATAAATGAATTAACAATCTATTTTTAGAGGGAAAAAGCAAATAACTAACATTATAATAACAAAGAACTCTATCCACAAAGACAAGCCCATTTCTAAATTCAATGCATGTTGTTGGACACGTGTCAGTTTCCCATTCACAGAATGTATGGTCATCTACTAACTCCCAACTCAGCCATTCGCCAGCGTCTACTTTTGGTCTCTGAGACAGAGAAATCAATTCTCTCTCTCTCTCTCTCTCTCTCTCAAGAAATGGCCGTAGCTCAAATCTCCGCCTCTCTCTCCCTTTCCATCAGAGGTACTTTCTCTATCTCTTTTTTGCCAAATTTATGCATAATTATAACATTTGGATTTGGATTGAGGTTTCCCAAATCGCCAATGGAACTGCAGATGTGTGTGCTATTACCTCCTCACCAACTCCTTCACGCCTTTCCCTCTCCAACTTTGCTCGAACCAGGACCGCCTTTGCAACTGGCTCTCCCCTCGGTAAATATAAATACTCTCACTCAAACAAGCAGTTATTTTTCTTGTTTATCCTTGTTTTCACTTCCATGTTCAAATATTTGATTTCCATACCTCTAACTACCTCAGAATGCAAAATGCCCAGCTGGTTACGCACTGTGGGGTGATTTTTTAGAACACTTTGGATGTGGGGTTTCTTTTTTTTTTTTTTTCTTTTTTTGTGTAATGTAAATAAGTTCATGGAGATTGGGAAGTTGCACTTTGAAAATCATTCAAGGTTTCACTAATTAAATGGTATGACTCTGAGTACGTTAAATTAGGAAATTGCAGCCTCCAAATTTATAGGGTGTTCAAGAGAGAGTTGAAACTCGTAGTTTAAACTCTAGTATTGTAGCATGTAAGTGTTTTATACTGTAGTATATTTTTTGTTTTATATTGTATCATTTGATATGTGAGAGTTATATAGTTCCAACTAAGGAGTTGGAACTCTTCTACCTGTTTATATTATGACCACAAGTACCACTTTGGCTTTGTGCCTAGTATGTAAACCCTGAACCTATGTTACATTGCCAACCTGTCTCAATTGCAAGTATTCAAGTGTTACAAAATGAAAGCAAAGGGATTTTTCTGTTTTCAAGTTAAGTCACCATTTCAGTAAGATATGGAATTATTTTCGATAGCTTGTTGTCGTTGACTGATTAAAAAGTTATCAGATTGGCCGTGTCATTTCATGAAGAGGTTTTGATGCCATTTAGCAAAAAAGGACGTGTAGGGTATTGGTCTAGGTTGATGCCAAGTTCAGCAGGTCTTGTTGAAACTTCAATAGTTCTAATTCCAAGTATATTTATATCATTACATGTTGCGTTTCTTTTGAGCTTTCCTTTTACGCTTTTTTTGAAATTGGATGCTCAGTTTGGTTACCTTTCATACTTTTCTTTGGTTGGCAAGAAACCGTGGGATTTTTAAATGTCTCAAATTGTGACTGTAACATTCGAAATATTGTCTCCTTTTCTCTCAATATCCTTCGTAAAGCAAGGCACAAAATTACCATCCAGTGGAATAAGTCGTGCTTTTGTTTCCAGTATTACGGAGGACTTCTTGTCAAGGGAAGACTGCACGCAAAGCAACTCCATTTTCAGTAAGATGTGGGCAAGGCACCAAGAATAGCAGCAGTTTGGATGTATGGCTGGGCCGGCTTGCCATGGTTGGCTTTGCGGTGGCTATTAGTGTGGAGATCGCAACCGGAAAGGGACTTCTAGAGGTAGGGCCCAGCACAATAGTATCTACTTTATTCCCCGTCCAATAGAGGCCAGCAATTTTCTTTCAATTGTTACCATGGTTTTGAGTATCAATGAATCTTATATACAATCATTAACCATATCATATGTTTGCTCGGATTCTGCAGAATTTTGGTCTCACAACACCCCTTCCTACTGTTGCATTGGCTGTTACAGCGATAGTGGGAGTTCTAACTGCAGTTTTCATCTTCCAGTCTGCCTCAAAAAATTGATCACGTTTTATAATGCTTTGCGGTGTTTGCATAGCGTATAGTTCTGACAAGTTTCAAGATTACATTTTCGTCAATTGTTGTAATTCTCTCAGTGCCAGTAATGGCAGCAATACTTGAGTATGTAATTTTGATAACATCTATAATTCATGTCTGATTCTTACCTCTCTGATGTTTCGTTCACTTGAACTTTCCTGTTGTAAGTGGTCTTGCTTGATGATGATATGTTTTTGTTGTATACTCTCTGATACTGACTTTGATTAAGGCATAGAAATAAGATGAAAAAGAACAAAGCAGTGGTATCAATAGCAACAACCTTTTGGACAAAAGTGTTGAGGAATCATGTTGATCTAGTACTAATTTGCCTTCAATGCATGGGGAAGATCTTATCAATTAATCACTGATCTGATGCCAACTTTCGGCTAGAATAGGCATCATGTGCGGTTCTAGTTGAGAGGAATATTTTAGTTTATTATTCAGGTGAAGAGGCAAAAGTGTACATTAACTTCTTCCAAAAGTTCAGAGACACTCCTTTTAACCTCCAGGAGACCATCCGGCACAAATTTCGTACTCCACAACTTGTGTCATATGAGGCCTTTCACTTGTGGTAGAAACTACAATTCCAAGTTCAATAGTAAAAAAAATAAAAAAAAAAAAGAAAAGAATTTTCCCTTCTATTAGTAGAATTTGATTCTATTCTCCTTTTGCCTCGGCCATTCACCAATTGTCCAGCTGGTGTTTGCTTAGAACCTAAGTTATCTCTTTCTGCAGTGTTTCATATCACCTTCTTATACTTTGATCTTGGTCAAAATTTACCAACTCTTTTTAAGGGAATTTTCCTTCTAAGTTCCTGAGATTTGGTTCTCATACTGTAACTTCCTTTGTTGATATTTTTGTGTTTTGTGAAATGGGAGGAGCAGTTTCGCGATTGGCAAAGAAGTTGTTCCCAAAGAATCAGGTTAGGATTTTGATGGTGGGTCTTGATGCTTCTGGAAAAACAACCATTCTGTACAAGCTAAAGCTGGGAGATATTGTTAGAACTGTACCCACAATAGGTATCTGACTCATAAACCCAATAGGGATGTCTTATGTATGCAACAAGTGTTTTTAATTTTTTTTCTCTGTCAGCATCAGAATTGCAGAAAGGAATTTTTATTTCATCTTCGTAAGTTTATTGAAACAACCCAAATGGGGAAATTGAGCTTCTTTTTCTTTCCTAGTAGTATTCTGAATTTGTATGTAACAGGTTTCAACGTAGAGACAGTAGAGTACAAGAACATTAGCTTCACATTCTGTGATGTGGGAGGACAAGATAAGGTACTAGTCTTGATTTCTCTTTGTCATAGTTTTTCAATTTTACACATACATACCTGTTGGTTATTTATTTTGAGCATAAGTATGGACTGCTGCGAAGTTGCGAGCTTAGTTAAACAGTTTTGTTCTGTTAGTAAATGTAGTTGTATAGACGGTCCTATTCCTAGGTTTGTAACTGATTTTGCCCTAGGGTTTATGATCAATAAAGAGTCTGTTCTCTTGTTTTTCTTGATAGAAATCTTAGTCTTCTCACACTGCATTGCGTACTTCAAATGTAGTAAAGGAAATGGTTGCTGTTGTTCCTATTCAATTCACTTGATATTGAAAATAGTTCATGTTGTCACCACTTTTGTGTGTGTATGTATGAGAGAATGATTCGAACTTTGATATTGAAAGCTTTCCAAAAAAAAAAAGTGGTAGACTTGTTCACCATTCACAATCAAATATTAACACACAGGTTGTAGAACTGAGAAAAGGATCGATCAACTTTATTGAATTTAAAGGCAAAAATTGATAAAAACAAGATAGGTGGCTTTTCGAGCGAGCCAGTGTGCTCCTCACAAGAAGAAAGTACCCAAACAAAATGATCGGTACCCTCCCTTACCTTCCTTCACGTTTTTATTCACATCTTCACTCTTCCCCAACCCCTAACAGAATTCTCAAATCCCACGGCTAGCTAACTCCCCCCATTTGCCTCCTCAATCTCGCCTGGATCTTCCACCTCGATTCCTTATCCAAATCTTTCTAGCAACTTATCATCCTATTCAGCCAAATCAGCAGTCAACGCTTCACCGTTCCCTTTAGCCATGTCAGCAGTCAACTCGCTTGCCACATGTGGAGATGAAGTCAAATCACCATGGGCCAGCTCAGCTGCCTTTTCCCGTTTGTTCCTTCCCACATACGTAAACTGAATAGGCGGCGAAGGAGTCTTAGCGCAGCAGTGCCAGACTTATCAAAGAGCAAGCTAATTTAGTATGTTCTGCACACTGCCTAACAGATAAGACCATTGTGGAAGCACTACTTTCAGCACACGCAAGGACTTGTCTTTGTGGTGGACAGCAATTACAAGGAGAGAATCTCATAAGCCCGTAATGAGCTACATCGGATCCTGAATGATGTAAGTTTGGCGCGCGCGCGCATATATATATATATATAACAATGATTAATATATTAGGTTCTACTTCTGATAGACTCACAGGATCGATCACAGATCGACAGCAGCTATTTGAGATTAAACAAATTACTGGCAGATGGAAATTCCAGGAATCAAAGCAACAATGCAGTTTTTATTAAAACAAGGGATAGGAAGGATGTTCGAGAGTCCTTCTGCTCTCCAAATTTAGCATTAGCTCTAAAATAAGAAAAACATACTTGTG
>CAMOHE010045159.1:0-48018 GCA_946598075.1 Artocarpus hirsutus | reverse complement strand
TTGGGCACGAATACCCTAAAAGGTAAAATAAGGGGAAGGTGATGACGCTTCCTTGGGTCGAAAGTCCCAGAACTCACTGTACAGGAATCGACTTGGTGAGGACTCAGGGCTTGATGTCCCCTCACCGGAATACCCTCGGAATGTTTAGAGGGTGGCCAAGCTCGCCTATTTGGGTTTCGATAAGTGAAGTGTTACTTTATTTAATGTGGATACCTAGGAATAATGATGAATTGTAATATTTGTATATATGTATAAGTGTGAAACTTGGTAATGGTTAACTATGGTATCCACGAGATATGATCATAATAAACCTCGTAATCTGGTATATGATGTAAATTAACTAACCATGCAGTTTTAATGTGGTAATGAATAAAACCTTAAGGTGAGTAATGGTTTTTCCCTACTGAGCATGTTGTCGCTCATTCCCTTATATTTTCCTCTTTTTAGGACTTATTAAGTGTGAGATGATTACAAGAAAAACAGTTGAGGAAGCTATGTAGTTATATTACGTTGGAATTGATTCGAATGCAAAGAATGATTTACACGATAATGTAAGCATGTATTGTTACTTTCTGTGACTGTATTAAGATTTGTTGAGGGTTGAAATGATGATGATGACAGTTGTATGTTATTAAAATTTAAGGTGCTACATTAAACTATGGTTTATTTATTTGTTTATGTTTTTATTTTAATTTGAGAGTTTTTATTTAAGTCCCGGGTAAATTACTTTAATGATTTATATTTATTTTCTAATCTTCATTTTACTTAATAAAAACTGTTAACCTCCACTTAGGGACGTTACACCCAAAAACTAAAAAAAAATAAATTATGATCTAAAAAGAACAAAAAAAGCCATGATTGTTAACGACTATCTAGGTGGGTGGGGATGGCCGTCTGTGATGCTAGATCATGACGAAGGTTGTAAACTATTGCACCCATAGCAACATCGCGACAGATTAGGTTGAGATCCCGTTGTGACCTCGAGACACTCATTGTGATGGAATCTATTGGAATCTATTGAAACCTTCACATATATGGTGGCCTAAGGACGTTACTCGTGACGGAAATTGTGGTGAGATTTGGTCGCAGTCTATCATCGCTACCCACACAGAGGGTGGTTGCGACCCTTCTGCCCGGTTTCAGCTGTCGATCACTTCCATGACTCGAGATACTGGTGTAGCGAAGGCTCCACCTATATGGATCGAGATGGGGTCACGAGGAGCTTGCGATCCTTTCATGTGTGGTTGAGACAATGTCGCAAGTCTATTTCCCACCCCCACCCCCTCTGTTGGAAGACCTTACCCCTACAAATGATGACTCCCTTACCTTTAATAGACAATTCTTGCTTATATTTTTTGGGATTTTTTCTTATTTTTTATATTTGTTATTTTAAAAATGATAGGGTGAGAATAGAGAAGATGATAAGATGAAGCTATGTTTATTTTTATTTTTGTGAGACTTAGATTTTGGACTATTTTGGACTATTGAATTTTAATCTAACGATCAAAAAATAAAAATGACAGGGGGGCTTATCGACGAGAAATAATGTGTTTAAAGCATTAAAGGTGGTCTTGTTTCCTTATAGCATTTTATTGTTTTACTGTTCCATTTCTTTTAAATTTTTAATCATTTTGCTTCTTTTTTTCTTTTTATTTTTTTTATTTTTTGCTTCGTTTGGCTCTATTAACAGTCTTGTTTTGAAATATTTTATTTTAATTTATCCCTGTCATGAAAGGATTTCTTTTAAATATGCATTCACTTAATATTTTATCAAACATGATCTTTAGTTTTTATTTGTTATATTTTTTTAACCAGCAATGGTGATTTAAATTCTACATTTTATAATAAAGTTGAAAATAAAATTACCATTAAGCTATGCTTGCTACCATTTAAAATGATCTTTATGACCACTTTTAAACATAACTTTCATTCTCATCTGCACCCTTAAAAAATTTTCTGAAAGATTTGTGTTGAACAATATCTTTGTTCCAAAAATATATTTATATATCCATAGAGACCCAGAAGTACGGAAAAAATGAGCACAAAACAAGAAGTATAACACTTGGAAAGAGGAGGCCGGTGAACCACCCATAAGCATTAAAAAAATAAAAAGAAAAAAAAAACAAAAAAAACAAAACAAACAAACTTATTGCTGCTACCAATTTTCCGGAAGGAAGCGATTCACTTATACTTCTCATCTTACTCTCCCTGTCGTCTTGAGCATTAGCCCATGGAGAAGTAAATAAAAAAAAAAAAAAAGAAAAAAAAAACTCTGCTACGAAATCAAAAAAGTTTACAATTTAGATGATCTATGACTTGAACCTCATGTGAGTGAGATTTGCACCCTCCCCGAACCCAAATACATTGACCTAATCTTTTAAACCAAACAACCGACTTAAATCGTTGAAAATCAACTGACTATCTTGCTTCCACCTCAAGTTTGGCCAACTCTTCTACGAATTCCTGAGGAGATAGAATCATCTTGGCGACCAGAGCCACAAAAATCACCAATCGCAACCAAAAGAAAAGAAGGGCCAAAAATGGAAAAGAACATTGCAACATTCCTGGCTGGTTCTTCAGCTTTTTAATATACAGTAGAAATGGCACTGCTGAACAGAAATTTTTAAAGGAAAGTTCAATTGAAAAAAGGAAAATGGTTTTTTATAGAATTTTGTCTAAGTCTTTACGTAGAGGTTACGGGGCGACAGCTGCGAAAAAATTAGGCACCAAATCACTGTTATTGGCTTTTTTTCCTTTTGGTTTTTTATTTTACATATTCATTGGGAGAATTTTGTGACTTATAAAATCCACATCACTTCTACTTTTATATATATTTCTAAGTAAACTATTGATTTACTTTCATGGTTATATATTACAAAAACTATTAGTTACTTTTTCTCCTCTCTCTTATCCCTCAATTGTTCACTCTCTAAGAGGGGTTTGGCAATGTAGTTTGAGTTACAATTTGTAGTTCATCTGTATTTCACACTAAATTGACTTTCAAGTTTTTTTTATAGGCTATAGGGGACAGCCACACAATAATTAGGTACAAGATCACTTTTGAGTGGAGATTATTAGCTTTTATTCTTTTATGTTTTTTATTTGATATATTCATTGGGATACTTTTGTGATTTGTAAAATCCATGTTACTTTTACTTTTATGTATATTTCTAAATAAACTATTGATTTACTTTTATTGTTATATATTAAGAAAACTATTAGTTTGCTTCTTTTTTTTTTTCCCTCTCTTATCCTACACTATTCACTCTCTAAGAGGAGTTTGACAATGTGGTTTGTGTTGGGGTGATTTGGACTAGCTTAAATCGAATCAAGTAAGAATGAACGATTATAAATCCATGCGTGGTATCTTTATTTTGCTACATTATACTTTAAGTTTACTTTTCTTGCTTAATTTAATCATAATCATTGGCCTATAGTGAAGAAAACAACAGTAGGTATAGCACAATTTAAAAATGAACCACTATAAATCCATGTATGGTATCTTTATTTTGCTACATGATACTTTAAGTTTACTTTTCTTGCTTAATTTAATCATAATCATTGGCCTAACCTAAATTTCAAGTTTGCTAAGACCTAATAACAGTGATTTGAGTGCCCAATCAGTATCAAATATTCTTTTAATCTTGTTTTTGTTGGGTTTTGTTGGATTTTGTGATTCAAATACGCAGTGAAAATTAATTCCCACAAAACCCTTGCAGGATCCATGCAATTCGATTAGATTGATAAGAAAGTCATGGAATCTTACCAGGATGACAAAACGGGCAAGATTCTAGAATGGAGAGAACGGGTTCACTCTGTTGACACCCTAACTCGAGCTTTTAATATTCAGAATTAGATTCAGACTTTGTTACTTAGAGCACCCTCTACAGGTATCCACACGAACAAACTCTCTCTCAAAAACGAATTGGTGTGCTAGCACCCTCTTTTTTGCGTTAAATGACTCTCTCTGATTTTAGGGTTTTAATGTCTTTTGCCTTTTTGAATGAGAGAATGCCTTTTTTCTTCTTAATTCGACTAGAAATCCTAAAACAGATATATATATATATATATATATATCTATTGACTTTGAAATAGAGTCAGATTTTACTAGGGTAAACTGTAATTCGAATATGATTCAGAAAATCTAGATAATGTTAGTAATTCGAATATGATTCAGATAATCTAGATAATGTCAGATTCAATGAACCTAGACATATCTAGTATATCGAATCTGGACATTATCAGGTTCATCGAACCTAGACACAGTTAACCCAAAATTTGTTCTTAGTCTGTTCTAAGTGTGCGACCCTATAGGTTCACATAACGTTGGTAGTGGGCTTGAAATTCTGTTTCCTGCCTACAAATCATAAGCGGCCTCTAGCAGACATTATGATTACCCAAGTTATGTGAATGTC
The DNA here is from genome assembly GCA_946598075.1 of Artocarpus hirsutus. Taxonomy (NCBI): domain Eukaryota; kingdom Viridiplantae; phylum Streptophyta; class Magnoliopsida; order Rosales; family Moraceae; genus Artocarpus; species Artocarpus hirsutus. Next base: position 43,603 of record CAMOHE010045159.1, on the reverse strand, counting down.
AATAATCCGACATAACCTAATCCATAATAAGTATTAAAGTCCTTTTATCTCTAGATACCTTGATTGAACATAAGGCATGGTTTATGTCATTCTTATACTATTTAATCATATTATTTCTCGATCTTAAGTAGACTGATATTGGTAACCCTTATCAATTCATTCCAGTATGGCCATACATTTTTCTTTAGTCTAACTTATCGAGAGGCCTATAGATATCTTTCTCATAATAAATGAGGGACAAATTCCTTCTTAATCACTCATATTCCTCACATGATTCACTCTATATCTAACAACAATCTATTCCATCATCTTGTTAAAGATAATGTTAGATTGTGTCAAAATATAGAACTTGTTATGTAGGAAACCATGGTGATTTCAGGTCAGAGGACTAGGATAATACTATTGTGATAAGAATCACTTATGACAATTATCTATGCAGTATTCTCATAGCGGATCAATCCAATACACATCATTTCTCAAATATGTATCTATGAGTTGACTTAGTATCTCATACACATGATTAATAAAACATAATCATCAGTCAAACTTCATACTAGTCTTCATTCATTATTATCCCAACAATAATGACCGACTAGGGATAATTTAGAATATAATTCAATTTTTACCTAGAAATTTTACTATCAAGTCACATACTTGATGACCTTAGGTAGAATTAACTATTCATAGAATTAGAATAAAAAACAATAATGCAAAATGCCTCTTTATTAATAAAATGCAAATGTAATGAAATCAATATGTGGTCATTATATAATTGGCCTAGGGCACATCACTAACAGTTTTTAACTTGTTTAGTTTAATTGTAGATGAAAGATCTACAATTTGATGCCCACCTTGGGGCACTCAGGTCACCAACTCAAGGAATTCTTGCAACACTTTCATAATAAGCAATGGCAGATGATGCGAACAAGAACTAACATCCTAAAGGGGACTAAGCAGCATGAAATCACACCCGCTACAGCAACTGGTGGAGACGAACAGCTGAGCTTGCTCACTATAGAAGTGGAAAGCCTAAAGGCCCTATTGTAGGAACAAGCAGTATGATCCTAAGGGTGAGACCGATGCCTCAAAGAGCCAAGCAACAAGAATAGCTTGCTCAAGAGTTAATTCTTATTTTGCAGTGTATTCATACCCTTATTACCCAGACGTTTGGTATTTGATTGGATCGATGACCACATGGTAGTACTAGATGCTATAGCCGTCTAGGCAGCAGCTAGCATTTAATCCAATGAGCAAAATTCAACCTATTTATGTTTAAAATATTGATTCGATACCGCAACGAAACTTTGAAAAACTTTATTAATCACCCAGAAACATACTCATGTTGCTGTAAACAATAAATAGAATTCTAATTAAACGTATTTATTGATGAACCAAACGCAGTACATCTGACTGAAAATCTCAACCTTGAGATCTACAATAATGTCTCTTCCTTCTAGTTGTTGTGTGAGTAGGCACAACTCAATAGAAAACTCACCGCAAACTCTCTTCTAATTTTCTTACCCTAAAAGAAGCACCAAAAGCTCGCCTTTTCTAACTTAGCATAAATGAGGAGGAAAGACACCTATTTATAGAGTTTATAAGACGAGGTAGAAGTCTATCAAGATTACGAGAAGATTTCTCTCTCCTCCTTCTAGCCTTACTCACCAATCACAGTGATATCCCTATCACTATGCGTGCCTATCACAATCAAAGGAAGATTTGAATCCCAGTCAATCACAGTGTAGGATTATGTGATTATCTGCATTATCTAAGATAATTCTCATTCAAATAATTCTATTCAAATTGGATTCTAGTATTCTAGATAATTAGCTAACTTAAATTATTATGAATAATTATCCTCTATTCAAATTCAAATACAATTAGGATTTAAATTAATTATTCAAATAATTAATTATCACAAAATCCCAATAATTAAATTTGAATAAATATTATTTTGAAATTAATTAATTAATCAACCAATTTATTAGTCTTGTCCATGACATCTCAAGCATAGGAGTATCCCCATAAGTTATCCATAATCAGATGAAGGACTTAGCTCTGTTTTACCTTTCAATTATTTTATCTCAAAGTTCCATCATTTCACTTATTTGGAAAATTTTATTTGTAACAGATACAATTAGAAAATCAATTAGTTACTGTTGGGGTGCAATTTAGTTAGGCCCAAAATGTCGATGGGCTCGGGGCGGCCCAACGTTGAAACTAATCAAATGGATCGAATAAAATCATTCCAATCGAATTAACGATTCGTATGTTTCGATTGGTTTGATTACTTTGCTTGTTTGGAGGCATTTGGTTCTATTTAGGATAATTTATACTCGTTTCTCAAGTCTTCGTTTGATTGGATTGATCCCCACGAGTTGACGGTTATAATACATTTAGTCATGGACCGAAACATGGGGGAGGCGTGATTCTTGCAACCTATCACCAACCAACATGTATCCCACTATTGCAGTTACTTACAGTGCATTATCCCACATTGCTAGACGGTTGGGAGCCACGATTCTTCCTTATCCTTTATATAAAGGGATGGTTATTTCATTATATGATACACAGAAATAGATACAAAAACTCTGCCCATTTGCTTTCTCATATGTTCCTGCTCTCTTGTAATCTGTACTTAGAATATTATAGTACATTACAGTAGATGTAGCTCTTCATTAACAGAGTAAACCACTATAATCCTACGTTTGATATTCTTATTTTTATAGCATTATTTATTCTGCCTATTACACCTAGCTTTACATGTTTATTCGAGCTAATAGGTCCAATTAATGGTGATTTGAGGGCCCGAGATCTTTAAACAAAATTCTAACAAACTAAATAATAATTTTTATATTTGATTGTAAATAAACTGTCTACAATTTAGCACCCACCGTGGGGCCTTTAGGTCATCAACTCTAGGATCTTTAGCTCAATCACAAATGGAGAACAATCAGCACATTTTAGATGCTTCGATTAAAGAGAGTGAAGCAACTTCTTAGGCCAACCAGTAGGTAGAAGCCCTAACGGCAGAAGTAGAAAAGCTTTGAAGAAAATGAGCCAAGAGCAGAAGACTCATTCGCAAGAGCACGACACAAGACTTGAATAACTCAACAACGAGAATTTGGCTTTGAGGAGTCAAATCAGCTACCAGAACTCTCAAATGGCCTCGCAATCTTACTATTACTCGTATAATGGGTATCTATATTCCCGGTGTTGACAACGACATAGTAACAGTTTCAGAGGCCACAACTTGGAAGACAGTAGCCTTCATATAGTCAAATTGGGAGGATGCAACCGTTGTATACTTCTTTGACCCCAGCACCAGCAACAATGCTAGCAGCTCCTACAGCCACGGCAACTCTAGCTATGACAATAGCTATAACTACAGCAAACACTCATGTGGAATACAGTCGACGCTATGAAGAAATTGATAGAAATGAAGAAACAGAACCTACAACTCGATCCGAAGAAACACCAACTCTGACTCTTTTAACTCTAGAGTCGATCCAACAGATGATGAAAATAAATGCTTGAACAGAACACAAAGCTTGTAGAAGAAAAGATCAATTAGAAAGTTTTGAAAGCAACGAGCAAAACCCCGGCATTAGATGACATCTCGAAGAACATTTGAGATACCCTACTCATGAAGAGGATCACTTCGGTCGTACCGTCGAAGTATGAAAACCTTGTGTTTGCTCAATTTAATGGAACTTTAGATCCAAAAAACCACTTGCTGTAGTACAAGAATGTGGTCAGCGCTACCAATATCCTAGACTTAATTCTTGATGAGATGATATGCAAGCTATTCACACAATTGCTCAAAGGTCCCGCGCTTCAATGGTTCAGTAACCTGCCTACCAGACCGATCGATAGCTTTGAAGACTTGGAGGATTTATTTGTCAAAGCATACTTGGTACACATCAAAATAGGAAAGACGACCAAAAATTTGTGGTAAGTCGTTTAGAGCCCAGACGAGTCGTTATAGGCCTATATCAAGAGATTTAGCAAAGCACTCTCAGAGATTTCTAATTTAGAGGATGGAACAGCTCAAGAAACACTAAAGAAAGGACTTCTGCACAAGTCCTCTTTCAAGAACAACATTTGCTCCGACTATCCACACACCATCCAAGAAGCCTTGAATAGAGCAAAAGGATAGATCGACCTAGAAGAGGAAAACAAAAGATGTGAACGAGAGCTAGAGAGGACTAGAGACCAGAATAAGTGGAGTCAAAAGCAAAGGCTACAGCCAGATCGAAGGGACAAACGAGGACACTGACAAAGAGGGAATGGAGGCAGAAAGAAGGCAGGTCACGATCCATGATGAGATTGTTATCACGTCCAAAGTATGCCCTCAGCATATCACCGTCCGAACTAGTCACTCAGCTCTAAGGCAAAGATTATGTTCAATGGCTGAGCAAAATGGCACCAAGTTGTTCATGTGACCAGTTGCAATACTATGAATTCCATTGAGACATGCGGCATTTGACAGTTGATTGCAAGGCATTGCGGTCAGAAATTGTAGAACTGTTGAAGAAAGAGCACTTGAAGGAATTTTTGTCTGAAAAAAGGAAGGAAAGTTTACGGGCTCGATAGAGAAAGGGGAGGACAGAAGGATCATCAAATCCAAGAAAAGACCACGTTGCCACCACTTGTTAAAAAGATAATTAGGGCCATTTGTAGAGGCTCTATTTTTAGTGGCGATTTCGCCAATCAAATGAAGGCACACCAATGGAAAGCGAGCCAAGCTACAGTCAGTTCAGCATCTGAAGAATACGACAAACACATTATTTCATTTCGTAGTGACGAGGCCTTCAGGCTTGACAACCTGCATGACGATGCTTTGGTAATAAAACTTAATATAGCGAATTGCGAGACCAGTAGAATATTGGTCGACAACGGAAGCTCTGCCAATGTATTCTTCCTCTCAACGCTAAAAGAGATGGAGGTTGAAGAGGAAAAGGTGAAGAAATCAGCCACGTCGTTGGTGGGATTTAACGGAGAAGCAACTACAGCTATCGGCAGAATAAAACTTCTGGTTTATGCAGTTGAAGAAAATAAGAGGATGAATTTTCTTGTCATGGATTGCCCTTCGGGCTACAATATCATTTTGGGTGACCATGGATTCACAGCATGAAAACTGTTGATACCACCAGACGATCAGGTTCCTCACGAAGCGAGGGATCAGGGAGATTTGAGGCATCCAGGAGGCAGCGTGGAGCTGTTACGTGATGGCTATGAAGTAGAAAAAGGCTTTGTAGCAATTACAGGTGACCCAATAGAATGGGCCTAGTAACCAAAGTTGCGTCAAATCGGTTTTGAAGTAGCTTGATGAAGTTCAAATCAACCTGCTGGATGAAAGGTGTATAGTGAAGATCGGATCACGACTTAATGCGGATATAAAATCTCAAATAATTGTTTTTCTTAAAGCTAACAATGATTGTTTCGCATGGTCCCATGCAAATATGCCTGGAATTGATTCGAGCATAATCTTGCATTGACTAAACGTCGATCCAGACCATAAACTTGTCCAGTAGAAGAGCAGAAAGCTTGGAATTGAACGAAATAATATCATGAAGGATGAAGTGAGGAGACTACTTGAGGCCGGTTTCATACGTCCTGTTCAATATCCCGATTGGCTTGCCAACATGGTGATCGTAAAGAAGAAGAATGGCAAGTGGCACATGTACGTTGATTTTACCGATTTAAACAAAGCCTTTCTAAAAGACAATCGACTCATCGACGCAAGGGTTGGTCATGAGATTTTAAGTTTTCTTAATGCATTATCTGGCTACAATCAAATCCTTCTGCATCTTGACGACTAGAAGAAGACTGCTTTTATAACTGAGTAGGGGATTTTTTGTTTTAAGGTCATGCCCTTCGTGTTGAAGAACGTGGAAGCTACTTACCAAAGACTTGTCAATATGATGTTCGAACAACAAATCGGTAAGAATATGGAAGTTTACATCGATGACATTTGGTTAAGTCTTTGCAGGCTTATCTCCATGTCTAGCATCTGTAAGAATGCTTTGATGTTCTCCGAAAATATGACATGAAGCTGAACCCAGAGAAGTGCACTTATGGAATGGCGGGCAGTATGTTCTTGGGGTATCTTGTCACGAAGTGAGGAATCAAGGCAAACCCAAATTAAACAAAAGCTTTCTCAAGTCTTCGTTCGACGGGATTGATCGCCACGAGTTGACGGTTATTAGCACGAGCTGATGGTTATAACACGTTTAGTCATGGACTAAAACGTGGGGGCGTGATTCTTGCAACCTATGACCAACCAACACTTGTCCCACTATTGTAGTTACTTACAATGTATTATCCCACATCGCCAGATAGTTAGGAGCCACGATTCTTCCTTATCCTTTATATAAAGGGATGGTTATTTCATTGTACGATACACAGAAATAGATACAAAAACTATGCCCATTTGCTTTCTCATCTATTCTTACTTTCTTATAATCTATACTCAGAATATTATAGCACATTACAGTGAACGTAGCTCTTCATTAACAGAGTAAACCACTATAACTCTTGCGTGTGATATTTTTTTTACAGCATTATTTATTTTGCCTATTGCACCTAGCTTTACACGTTTATTCAAGCTAATAGCTCCAATTAACGATGATTTGAGGGCCCGAGTTCTTTAAACAGAATTCTAACAAACTAAATTAGTATTTTCGTATTTGATTGTAGATAAACCGTCTACAGTTACCACAAATACCTAGATGACCAAAGTCTTGTTCTTTTCCAAATTCCTAAATAATGTCTTTATGAGGATAATATTAACTCTTTGTTAGAGAGCTATAGATTCTGTGTCTGTAGATTATACTCTCGTTGAATATAGATTATGCTATCATAGGGGTAGTCTAAAAATTGGTTGATTAATTAATTAATTTCAAGATAATATATATTCAAATTTAATTATTAAGATTTTATGATTATTAATTATTTGAATAATTAATTTAAATCTTAATTGTATTTGAATTTGAATAAGGGATAATTATTTATAATTATTTAAGTAGATAATTATCTAGAATAATTGGAATCTAATTTACATAGAATTCTTTGAATAGGAATTATCCTAAATGATGTTGATAATCACGAAACCCTACATTGTGATTGGCTAGGATTCGAATTCTCCCTTATCTGTAATTGGCATACACAGTGAGGATAATCCCTCTGTGATGGGTGTGTAAATCAAGGGAGGAGAGAGAAAAATCTTTTCCTAATCCTGATAGACTTCTACCTCCTTCTGTAAGCTCTATAAATAGGTACATCTCTTCCTCAGTTATTCTAAGTCAAAAAAAGAAAGCCTTTGGTGCTTCTTTTAGAGTGAGAAAATTAGAGGAGACTTTGTAGTGAGTTTTCTATTAAGTTGTGCCCACACACACAACAACTTGAAGGAGGAGACATAGGATTAAAGATTTGAAGGTTGAGATTTTTATTCAGATGTGCTGCTTCGGTTCATCAACATGTACGTATAATTAGAATTCTATTTATTATTTATAGCAACATGAGTATGTTTGGATGATTAATAAATTTTTTTAAAGTTCCACTGCATCTCCAAATCAATATTTCCGACAAAGACAGCCCCAAATGTCAATCTCTTTAAATCTTTATTCGCTTGGAAATCGGAATCCTATCTCATAGGTGTTAGGTCCTTTTTGAAATACACTAGCATATAATCCTTCATTCTCCTAAGATACTTGAGTATATGCTTGACCACTTGTCAATGTTTTGGTCCTGGATTCGATTATTAGCGACCCAGTATTCTGACTGTGTAACAAATATCCGGTCTAGTGCAAAGCATAGCATATATGAGACTTCCTACTATCGAAGCATATGAAACCTTTTCCAGGTGTTTTCTTTCTTTAACTATCTTTAGACAGTCATCTTGAGAAAAACTAATTCCACATTGAGTAGGCTGAGAGCCTTTTTTAGAATTTTGCATTGCAAATCTTTCAAGAACTTTATCTATGCATGTAACTTGGGATAGAGCTATCATTTTCTTTTTTCTGTTGCGAAACAGTTGTATAACAGTAACATATCTAACTTCTCTTAAGTTCTTCATATCAAATTATTTAGATAACCAAACTTTGAATGATGACAAAGTCCGTACATTATTCCCCATGAGTTAAATGTAATTAACATAGAGCACTAGAAAAACCACTCTTCCGTCCTTAATGTGTTTGTATATGCATGGTACATCAACATTTTATTTGAACCTATATGATTTGATCATCTAATCAATTTTTATGTTTCAGGACCTAGAAGCTTGCTTTAGTCTATAAATTGACTTTAGCAAACTGTAGACTTTATCCTCTTGATCTTTAGAGTTGAATTCGTCTAGTTGCACTATATAAATGGTTTTCTCAAGATTGATATTCAAAAAAGTGGTCTTGACACCCATTTTCCATATCTTGTAATTGAGAAATGCGACAATGGATAAGACAATGCAAATTAACTTTAGCATCGCAACAAGTGAGAAATTTTTATCATAGTCGATGCCCTCTTTCTACGTACATCCCTTTGCTACAAGTAGTGCCTTATATGGGTGATGACTCGCCTTTTTGAACAGTCATTTTACTTTCTTAAACATCATTCTTAAATAGTAATCTTACTTAACATTCTTCATAAACTTTTTCTTGAAAATATAAAAATATTCTTCCTAAACTTTTATCATAAACATTATCCAAATGTTTTTCATAAACATAACATATAACATTTCATAACAAGGAATACTAGCAAAGTCAAAATGCATGATCCCATTATGCTCAATTATGAACTTCAATTATGAGCATTTTATGACCATTCTTTTCTTACTTTAACTTTCTATCCTTGTCCCTTAACTTCCTTATCTTACTTTAACTTTCTATCCTTGTTCCTTAACTTTTCTTATCTTACTTTAGTGTTCATACCAACATCATCAATCATGAGATCATAAACATGATGCTTCCCTTGCGGAAGACTTAAGACTATCAAACATCGAGACCATATACCTCACATCTTGGAGGTCAAACTTTAACTTTCATTCCCTCACAACAAGTAAGCTGGTATGACACTTTCTTTTATTGTCTTTACTTTACCTTCTTTTTAACGTTAGTGAGCATAACAAATGCAAACACATCATATGCAAACACCTTTGCAAATCATATCTTATGCTCTAAAATCTATTGCATAACCAATGTAATTTATAGCATAACAAATGCAACATAAAACGCAAACACATTTTACAAATCATAAATTGTACTCTAACACTTGTTGCATAACAAATGCAACATATAACGCGATCACATTTTGCAAATCATAACTTTTATTTTGAAACTTATTACATAATAAATGCAACTTATTGCATAACAAATGCATCATAAAACTTATAACTTAAAATATAAAACATTATGCATTATCCGAACGCAAAACATACTTTAAATATTTTGCAAATCATAACTTGAACTTTTAAAAATATTATGCATATCAATATGCAAATAGACTTTAAATATACAGTTATAAATTCATTGCAAATCTTGCTTTGAATCTTTAAAACTTTTTGCATAATAAATGCAAACATACTTCAAAAGAAACTTGCATAATAATTGCAAACTCATTTATAAATGTATGCGTAAATATTTAAAAATTATTTACTTCATACTGTAGGTAAGGTTTGAAACTTACCTCGACTATGCTCTAGCATTCTTTATTCCATTCATTTTCCTTCCATTAGTCGGCTTTCTGTTTCCTGATCAAATGACAGCCGACTTATTAGTTAACTTTCTTTATTGTCAATCTACTCGATTGATAGTAAAACGTAAACATAAACCATTTATTTCCTCTTAACTTAACTTGGTACCCTATCGGTTTACTTTCTTTACTTAACTTTATAAACTATCGGTTTACCTTTCCTTCACTTAGCTTTGTAACCCATCGGGGTTACTTTTTCTTTTAACCTTGTAACCTACTGGGTTACCTTTCTTTCTTTACTTGACTTTGTAACCTACCGGGTTACGTTTATTTTTAAGTGTCCCTTAATTAAATTTCCCATCTCACTGGCGATTTTGATACTTAATGTATTATGAAATATTTTCCATCTAAGGATGTTATGCTAATTCAAAGTGTTCGACTCTGCTTTGGCCTTTTTCGTAAAAATGACGTATTTACCCTTAACGGTTTTTTCGTCAACCTTGTAACCTTATAAAACCCATTGCATAACTTTAACAATTCATTACTTACATATTATGAAAAAATTCTTGCTAAGGAGCGTTTTCTAACATCCGGCGTTTCGGGTCCGGTTTGACCATTTTTCATAAAATGACCATTTTGCCCTTAATCTCCTTTTCTTTTATTCATTCCTTGCCTAATTTTAAATCCTTTAAAACTTAGCATCTATGATACTTATTGCTTATAGCAGTGTACGAAACCAACGTTCCCTAGTGAAAACCCAGTTTTCACACAATTTTATGGTTTTGGCCCAAAATACAAATATATTTACATTTCTGCCCTCGAAACCAAAAACAACCAATTTATACCAATACATTCAATTTTTCACAACGAATAAAACTTACAAAAGCACTATGGTCAAATGTCAAACATTTCATAACGTTTTCATTTTACAAAATTTTGTGCCCAAAATTTTGTAAAATTCATAACTTCTAAACTGGACAGAATTTTAAGAAACTATCCATGTTGTCCTAACAGTTTCGACGCGTTCTACAACTTTCATGTTTTAACTTTCTTAAAATTCCATCGTTTAGAGGGACTTTTTGGCTGATTTCTAAATCTGTCGAGAATCTTTTTTTCTTTGCAATTTAGTCCCTTTTTAAATTTCATCAAAACCCTTGCTTTCTTCTTTCCATCATTATTATCATCAACATATAACATAAAATAACCACGCCATAATGTCCATATTACATGCCATGGCTTAAACATTTTATCAAACACATAATATGCATTAAAAAACACAAACTTTTTCAAGCATGAAGTTTAGAATTTAACCTAAACTTCACCAAGCCCTTTGATCCTCCTCTTTGGTGCTTGTCCTTGGCTTAAATTCCTTAACATAATCATAGCAAAAGTCCCTCAAAAACTCATCCATAATTTGGAAGAAAACCATTAAAATCCTAAAGGAAAAGGTTGGAATTTTTACCTTAAAACCCCTTAACCTCTTCAAGAACACTTGCTCTTGTTTCTTTGTATGCTTTGGAGGCTTGAATTTCATTGAAATCTTGAGAAAGAGAGGCCTAGAGAGGGACAGTTTTATGGAGAGAATATAGTTTTTTTTTTCTTCCTTCCTTTCTTTCTTTCTTTCTTTCTTTCTTTCTTTCTTTTCTTTTCTTTCTTTTCTTCTCTCACGTTTCACCATTTTTTTTTGTTCCACCGTGGAGACCAATATATATATGGTCCTTATATCATGAGTCATTCATATTTTTTTTCTTTTCTTTTCTTTTTTTCTTTTTTCTTTTTTTTAATAAAAAGGCGATGAGTCATCACCTTAGTAATCAATTAGGTTACTTTGGGTGGCTAAATGTGATTGGGCCACATTTCATGGTGTGGTGGCCCAATCAAAATCCATTGAATGTCCACCAAACTTTTTACGCAGTCTAAGTTTATACTGATAGTATTTTTCCTATACTTTCAGTATTCTTTTCCATACAGTTCATGAGGTCCCATAACCTCCCATACTTATTTTTATCCATTACATAATGAAATTTCAATATTATCTAACTTTATACAGTCTAAATTTATGCTAACAGTATTTTTCTTATACTGTCGGTACATTCTCTATACTGTTACAACATTCCTTATTCATCCATATTCTCTAAGTAGTATTATTCTTATACTGCTTCAACTTAAACAGTCTAATTTCTATACTGCTTATCTTAAACAGTCTAATTCTTACACTGCATTACTTTTGTAATGTAATTTTCATACTGCATAACTTTATCAGTGTACTTCCTTACACTGCATTATTAATATCGTATAATTTCTTGTATTATTAGGCAATATTTTTCTCCTTAAATTGTATTTTTGTCTTAATATAATCCTTAACTTAATGCATTTTTAATGCATTAGAAATTCTCGGGTGTTACAATATGTTTCCATCTTTCCATCTACTCCTCTTTTCCTCTTATAGACCCGCTTACATCCAATGAGTTTTATACCTTTAGGTCCAGACCTAATTTGAAACCATAGATTCCATCTCAGCATTCATGTCTTTTAAATAGAGAACTGCATCAACATCCTCTATTGCTCCTCTATATGTAGTGAAATCACTATCAGGTTTAATGGTTTCAGTTTCGAAAGTCTTACCATGATATCTTTCTGGTTGTCTAATATTCTCCCATTACGATGAAGCTTTCTAGGTTGTTGATCAGGTTTTTCTACAACGATTAGATTTTTCTCCACATTTAGAAAATTTTGAATTGATCTTATCAGATTATATCCAAAAGTATTCAACACCTTGATTTGATCAAAGTGACTTAATGAGTCTTTCTAATTGCATTTCCACTTTAGCCTGAAACTCCTTGAACTTGTCAAAAGTTTCACTTTTACAGTGCATTAAGTACAAGTACCTAAACCTTGAATAATCATCGATGGACGTGATGAAATATTCATACCCTCCACGTGCAACAATGTTCATGGATCCATAAACATCTGTATGCATTAAGTCTAGAATGCCTTCAACCCTATTGTTTTTAGCCTCAAAAGGCCTTTTAGTCATCTTACCTTCCAAACAAGATTCACATTGTAGTAAAGGCTCCACCACTAAGAACTTAGAGGACAATCATTAACCAACCTTTTATCATGTTAAGGTTAATATGACCTAGATGCAAATGCCAAAGGTATGTTATATGAGAGATAGAAGTTTTTAATCTTTTTGAGCTATAAACAATTTCAGTGTCAAGCAATGCGTACCTCTTTAGTTTGATAAAATAAAGATTTTGAACCATGTTCCGTAAAACAAATAAAAGACTTGTTTTGGCGAATAACTACTTTATTATTAGAGGAAACTAAATAGGCGTCCTTAAAGAAACAAGCAACCAAAATAAGGTTCCTTCTAATCTGATGAGCATAAAAACAGTCTTTTAATTCTATAAACCTAAATTCATCAAAATAAAGACATACAACTCCTACTGCTTTAGCTGAAACTAAGGTTCCATCCCTATTCTTAACATGAAGTTCCTGTCATGCAGACTTTTTGTTTCCTTGAACCCCTTGTAAAAAAACACAAACATAATTAGTAGCTTCAAAATCAATGACCCAAGTGTCCTTTGAATCTTCCACTAAACAAGCTTCTAAGTAAAAGAGATCACCATTACCTTCAATTCCTTTTCAAGCTAGGAAGTCCTTGTAGTCTCTCTTAAACTGCCCAATCTTCCTATAGTGGAAGCACTTGACCTTTTTAAGGTCTTTCTACTTCCTTTTATTCTTCCCAGCCTTAGGAGGAATATTTGATGACCCCGTCTTAGCCTTTTGCTTCCTACTCTTCTTGCCTTTCCAAATTTGGGTTTAGAAGAATCAGCAATTGTCAAAATGGCTTCTTGCTTAGGCATTTCATCTACTGTGTGTCCTTTGAGTATGTTCTCAAAAGATTAAAGGTCCCTCATTAGTCCAGTCAAAGTCATCTTCGGCCTGTTTAGATTGAACGTAGCCCTGAATGGCATGAAATCTTTTGACAAGGTCTCAAAGACCATCTCTAGTTGAGTATCCAGATTGATGTCCACTTGATGCTCCTTAACCAGAGTTCCAGGCTTTTGCTTGCAACATGAGCTTGTGAATTGTAGCTTGCTTGGTTGCTATGGCTTAACCAGCAAACATATCCTCAAGGTTGACCATCATCGCTGCAGCAGTCAAGAATTCATCATGTTGCTTCTACAAGACATTGGTCATGCTTGCTAACATGTAGCACTGAGCAATCTCATTAGAAACATGCTAGCAGGGCCTGACGCTCCTTAGGAGTTGCACCTTTCTTGGGTTTAGGTGGGCAAGGTTTATCTAGCACGAACTTGTGTTTTTTACAAGATAGGAATATTAACAGGTTCCTTTTCCAGTCATTAAAGTTCTCCCTGGTAAGGGTGCTTTTATTAAGTATCATATTAAGTGAACTCGACATTTTGACAACAATAAATAAATATATTTCGTGTATTAATAATAATAAGCAAACATACAATTTAGTATATAAACATACAATAATGCAAATATGTTAATGTGTAAAATCTTGAGAAAACACATTCATTACTACGATAATTCCTAGCCCTGTTTATGTCAGTTACCTTGGGATAATCAAACACAAACTAGCCTGAAATATAGATCCCACCCGATTAGTATATACCTACTAACTACCGCTTTATTTGGCCATAAATTTAATTAATATAGCTCCTAAGGGAGGTTAATGATTTAATTTGTCCTAAGTGTATAACCATTGTTTATATCTTATGAACCATGACCCATATATTGCAATCTTGGACTGTACAACCATGAATCATGCATATAGACATTTTCCTTAGGAAGTCCAATTTAGTATACCGCCAGTGGTGAACAACCTTCCTTAGGGTTGGCGTCACCTGGTTTCACATATAGACCAACAATGGAAACCGTGGTTCCTAACCAAGGATCCTCTCACACTTAATATATCAAAAAAACAAGATTTACATAAAATATGCATGAATAATTTTATGAGTGGCACCCTTATTCTACATAACATGTAACCAAACATGGCAAATCACACCACAAAGCAAACAAGCATAGCAAGATAGCACAACAAAAGCAATATGTGAACATGGCCGTGATATTATGGTTCCATCCTAGAGCAAGAAAATAAAAGATTACAAAATAAACCGAAACGTATATCAGCCTTCATTATTGCATCTTGTCATTGTATCTATCCTCATGTTTTCCAATTTTCTGATTTAACCTTTCTAATAAAATTCCCAGAATTTTATTAAGGCTTCTCTACATTACAATTTCATCACCACTAGGTGAAATTGATTTTTTGGATCTTAAATAATTTTACCCATAATTTCTCTATAATTAAAAAAATTAATAAAATTATTTATATAATAATAACATAGCAATTTTACTATCTATTAAAATCATTTATTATTATTATTTACAATATAATATAATTTATTATTTATTTTTTATATATAAAATATATATTATTATTTGGGACTGCAAAAGTAGACCCGATATACTTCAATTCTGATACCATTAAGGCATGGGCTTGGAGCTTTACCATGGGCCAGCTTTATTCACTAGTAGCGCCCAAAACAGGTGCTGGGAAAAAATTATTTTTTAAATAGATAACACCGTAGGCTAAGAAAAACTAGGCCATTATTTTCTCCGCAGAGTCCAAATCGGGCACTGCTGTTTTCACCTGTGGCCTTCATGGCCATGGACTACACAAGGGATCTTTTGATCCTTTCTATGTAGCTTAAAAAAATAGCAAATTATATATCAATACATATATATATATATATATATATATATTAATCCAAAAAATTTACAAAAAGTTCCAAAAAATATAATTATAAATACTTTAATAAAATGCTCCATCTTTAGGTCCCGTTTTCATAGAATTAAATTACATAGAAAATTTTATACCATTCTAGTTTACATAATTCTAAGAAAGCACATAAATTCTAAGCAGTAATGATAGAGCACACCCTATTACAATTACAACACCATGAATAAATCTTAGATACAAATTTTCTAATCTCTAACGAACCATCACCGGCAATAATTAAAATTAATAAAAATAATAATTACCATTCACCATAAATTCTATGATAAAAAATTAATATTAAAATCCCACACATATAATTTTCACATATAGAAACCCTAGAATATCAACTCACCAAAATATCAATTCAATGCATAGGAGAGATTAATTAGACCTTCATAACATAATCATGAGTCTGCTTCGATACCAATTATTTAAGATATAATTTTTATTATAAGGTACTAGTAAGTGCTTTATTTAATGATACAAACTGTTCATCAATACCCTTCAATAATGCCTTGACATTTTATGTTGACTGACGTAATCTCTAATACCAGTGGAAATATGAGTTTTTATGAACATCATATTGAGGCGATTAGATTGCTCCTATCATCCATAAAGAGCCTTTTCATTCGCATTGCTAGTGTTAGCAATAATAGATTAGTCATTCCTCATAGCATAATCTATATCTATCCATCCAAAATGAAGAAGAATTCTCTCTTATATTTTATAATTGTCCCTTCTAAGTTTGGGAATTTTAACTTTAATGTCAGAGGAACTCACAAGTTACAAGGTTGTATTAATAATTACATGCTTATATTTCATAATTTTGAGACTAATAAACTTATATTATGTTTTACCAATGTAAACCATGATTTAAAATTATGAATCTCATGACATAAAACTTGTTTGTGGCCTAAAGTTTTAATTCAATTAGATTCACATAACTTTATGATAAAACTATCAGATTATGTTTCTTAAAATTATGAATCTAATGACATAAAACTTGCATATGGGCTAAAGTTTTAATTCAATTAGATTCATTTAACTTTATGATAAAACTATCAAATTATGTCCTTTTCTTAATCTTTGTGGGTAAATTAAGAAATATAATTTGATATTCTATTCTAATTAATCATAGAAATATAATAAAAATTCATGTAGGATAAAATTTATTATATCAATTATGATTAATTACAATTAATGCCCTTTTTTCTAAACGTGATTGTAAACCACTTAATATATAATTTTATATAATTAAAGCTATTGTGTCTAAACTCTAAGTAATTAAAATTATTTGGATCACTAGACATTTTATTCTAAAAATTTTGTTCATAATAAATTGCATTTAACTTAAAGCAATTTTAATAAATATGAACAAAGAACCATATGCATAAATTAAAATTATACATTTAAAAACATAATTTAACACATTATTATTCAAAATTTAAATGTACTATATTATTCAATATAATATTGCATGCATAATTAAAATCTCAAATTATACATAATGAATAATGTATACACATAAATATATAAAATTATAACCACACAAATATATTATATTCACAATAGATACCAAAATTATGAATATTGAAAATTATGAATTTTTCATAAATTATATCATAATATGAAAAAATTATTAAAAATATTAAAATTGTGAATATTATGAAAATTTCATAAAATTTCAAAATATGTAAATTTTTTTATGAAAATAATCTCAAAATATTCAAATTCTCAATTCTGGAAAAAATACAATTTTTTTTTAATTTTTGGAGTTTTTTTTTTTGAAAGTTTCAACCTAAGGAAACGACATGTTGTTTTAGGCATTAAGCCTAAAACGATGTGTCATTTTGAAGCGACAAAACACGTCCATTGTATGTTAAAATGACATGTCATTTTTCAAGGGGAGGAGGGGCAAACCAATATGTTGTTTTCTTCTCTAAAAACATGCCCTCCTTAGTATAAAACGACATGTTGTTTTGCAGGGGGAGAGGGCAAAACAACATGTTGTTTTTCTATGTTGAAAATTCCAAAATTGAAACTTCTCGTTTTTTGAGTCACCTCTAACTGGACTTTTGACCCAATTACGACCTAATTCAGACTTCGTATGAAACCCGAAAATTTCTTGGCCTTCCAGGCACCTTTTTTAGAAAACTTAAAAATTGAATATTTTAATGATTTTTAACCTTAGTTTTCACTAAAAAATTCCAAAACCAAAAACCCAAAAACTCAAAAATTTTATATGGTATATTTTCACATAAACATAGTATGCACAAACGTTCAAGACAGAGGTTTGGTTGGTTCAGATGCCAACTGTTAGACTAAATATATGCAATAACCTTAAGTATATAAACAAAAGCAAAAATGTGGATCATTACATGCCTCCGCCATTGAAGCTTTACCGTGCAAACGGACGATGTTGCTCACTGCTTTGTTCCACCGGTTGAAGCTGCTCGTTCCTCCTTACTGCCTTGGAAGCTTCTAGCTCTTGCTCCCTCAAAATTGATGGTGTACTCGTCACAGAGAGAGAGAGAGAGCTAGGGACAATAATGCTCTATATATTTCCTATGCCCATCACATAGGTAGCAACCAAAAATAGAGCTTGGCCAAATTGTTTTATGAGCCACTTTAGTGCTATTAGTGCTCAAAGCACTTAAAATTAATGGATTATAATAAGTGTACAGAGCACTCACTAAGTGCTCTAAGCACTTAAAAGGAGGCCTCTGACAGGGGTCCTAGATCGTGCGCGGCATAAGGACATCTGCGATCTTCAAGGGAGGCACAAGCAGGCAACAAAGCCGATGGAAAGCGGCAGCTCAAACGGTTTCTTCTAATGAGTGAAAATTCGTTTCTTAGTCTTTTTCTTTTGCTCTATGACTTTTTCCTCCATGGCTTCCAATGATTTTGAAAAAGAAGGCAAAACGGTTGGTAAAAAAATGGCAAAATGGTCTCAACAAATGAGTTTGGCATCCGCAGCAAGTAGTTTATTTGGTTTGTATGCATCGATCAACAACTGAATTTCATGGTATCGGACATGCATAATTCTCTCGAATCTCGATCTACTCTTATTAATGAGTGGTACCCCTTAGTATTCCTCACTAGAAAATTAATGTTAAGACAACTCAAACCATCTAAAATTTGGACGACCAAGACAGGTAAATGTCACGTCCCAAAAGAGCTCTTATTGAGAGGTGGGCAACCCAGGACGTGGGCAGCCTAGGACTTAAGTACTGCTCTTCGGTCCTCTACCTAGCCGTTGTGAGACTTTTTGTTCATTACATTCTCCTCCACCCAATCACGTGACGCCCCCGTCACGGATCGGCTCCCCTGAGGGTCCCACTGGACCGTGGAGAGTCCACACACCAGGCAGGCAGTACCTCGCTTTGATACCACTTGTCACATCCCAAAAGAGCTCTTATTGAGAGGTGGGCAGCCCAAGACGTAGGCAGCCCAGGACTTATGTACTGCTCTTCGGTCCTCTACCTAGCCGATGTGGGACTTTTTGTTCATTACATGAAGCTCTTATAGTTAGAGCTTGATTGTCCCAAACACAGCTTAGTGATGTTACTCTTCCCGCATTTTCCTTATCGAGCAGACTTGCATAATTAAGAGATATACCTGCAACAACATAACTGCCAGATGACTGCATAAAACTTCTTGACTAAATATATATATATACACACACACATGCATGTGTAAATATATAGGGGAGGATAAGATTCAGAAATATAGACCATCCGGACCTCATTTTAATATGTAATAATAATACGATACACTTACAACACATGTTATCCTTGTATAACTAAAAGTTATGACGCCGTTTAATATACAAATGTTATGATACACTTACAACACATATCATCCTCCTATAAATAAAAGTTAGGATGTCATTTAACATGATGTTGGTCTGCTCCACTCCTCAACACCCCATCAAAATTATAATATATAGAGTAAATTCCAAAAATAATGCAATATACTTCCATATATTTATAATAAACTAAGCCCAATAAGACCTATAACTGACAGCAGCAGATCAACTATACAACAACTCTATTAAAACATCAATTAAAAGTTCTCTAAATAAAAACAAAACACTATTAACTCTCCCAAAAAAAAAAAGGCCTCCAATGACAACACCATTGACTCTCAAAAAAAAAAAAAAAAAAAAAGCCTCCAATGATACATAGAGATTGGAGGCTTTTTTTTAGAGTTAATAGTGTTTTGTAGAACTCTTGATTGATGCTTTAATAGAGTTACCGACGTGCTATTGTAGGTAATGGATCTTATAGGGCTTAGGTTTAATCATAAATATGTGGAAGTATATTGCACTATTTTTGAAAACATTGCCCTATTTTTGAAATTCGTCCTATATATTATGATTTTGATGGGATGTTCAAGAGTGAAATATGTTACCTTTAACGGCATCATAACTTTTATTTATAAGAGGATAACGTATGTTGTAAATGTATAGTAACATTTGTATATTAGAATTAAGTCCGAACAGTCCACTCCTATAGACCTTATCCTCCGCCATACATACCAGCTCTGATAGAAGAGGTGAAAAACGGATGTCACAACTAGCTGTTATGCCCTTCTAAGCAGACAGAAATTTCAGCCGATCAAACAATCGTCACAAAGATAATTATTGTACAAAAAGATCAATCTATATTTAGGAATGCATATGCATTCAGTTTCTTCATAAATTTAGGTGGGGAAAAGTGTGGCGGTACAAATTACATCCAGAAAACAATTTCACCCATTTCTCGAATGCGACTCTGTTCCTCCAAGCGTTTTAATTATGGCTTCTAAGAGTTTAATTTCCTCATCACGCTTCGAGATTTCTTCCTGCCTTGTACGCAACTCTTCCATGTGCAGTTCAAACACCTCTGCACGCAAGAAGAACAAGTTCAAGAGCTGTCTTTGGCAATGTAATATGATTAAACAAACAAGGCTCTACAAAGCTCTCGCAAGAATAACATATACAGAATAATCAGACTATCAATTTTGAGATAAAAAAATGTACACAAAATGTTTTTAATAACCATGGCAGAGTAGTTTCAAAATTGCAAAGAATAATCAAATTCTGTGGACACATTCTGTGTTACAAATACAGGCACAAGGTCGTGTGCTCTACCAGAAGTAAACCCTGAGAAGTCGTCATCTCATCAAACTCCAGAAAAATGCACAACAAAAAATGTTTGCCTCGTTTTGGATAGCGAAAACAAAAAAGGAATGAAGCTGTATGGTCCTGAAATTCGGTAAATAATTTAGAAGGATATCAAGACTAAATGTGTTATAATAGGGATGTTCAAGTTTGGAATGGCCGAGGCTTCAAGTTTAAAAGCGTTATAATGGCCAAAGCTACGAACCACCTTTTCTCGCTGCTAGGCGTTTTGGGAGGTTTGGGTCATTACATGGGTGTCCAATAAGAAAGGATAAGCAAACAAACTTGACTATCAAATCTAACCGCATTGAAACAAAGTTAAATTTGGAATCAAGCGAGCTCGCATAAGTCAGTTGTTGCTTCTTCACAGACAGATTCACACAACCAATCAAAAACCAATTTATTAATAATAGATGCCTAATCCCTGCGGGTATAAATTTTACACCTTGCAGAACTTCACTCCAAGGCTTGCCCAAATACCAAATTAGTCCACCTAACACGATTTGTTTTTATTATACTAAACCTAGTAAATTAATGTGATCCAACCAAAATTGGTAAAATAAAATACGTCTAAACATAAGACCCTTCGATGAAGCAAAGTTATATTGTATGAAGTCATAAAAAAAACTTGCTGAAAACTTGTTAGTCATAAAAAAAGGGAACCAAATTGATCTAGAAACCAATAAAACAGTGTGTTAGTTTGATTTGTTCTCCATAGCTAATTCAGATTAATTATTAAATATTACTAAACCAACTTCAAGGGAGAGGATGGAAACACTTCTCTTAAAAGAACATGATTTCACATAGGAAAGAAAGCACTATGCATCGTAAGATCCAAATATAATTTTCCGAGTCTTGGTGGAGAATTCCAGGTTAGTTACTGTCGAAGAATATTGAGTGATTCTAAGAATATTGAGTGATTCTAGGAGAATATCGAGTGATTCTAAGAATATTGAGAGACTCTAGGAATAATTTCTTGATTTAGTCAAATGTATATCTTTATGATCTTGTACCATATATAGGCTGATTTGATTAGGATTATTTTTTTATTAAGATTATTTTTAGGGATACGATTGTATCCTCTCTAGCTTTCCTTTTACATTCTGTTTTTTTTGGCCTATAAGAGGCCGCTGTAATATATTGAAGATGAATAAGATCATTGTTTGATTCCCAATCTCTGTGATATGGTATCAGCGCCTTAAGCTTTCCCTGGGAATTGAAACGTTTGTCACTGTGTTACAGAACATTTTTCTTCAGTCTTTGTTGCTAGAAAAATCATCTCACCTCTGATCATCTCTTTCCCTTTCAAGGAGAAGTCAACGCTGCCTGTGGTTGGTGGTTTTTTGCTGCCTGTAGTTGGTCGTTCTTGAAGGACAGAACAGGATGTCTGAAGTCTCACAAAACAGTGCCCAGCCAGAGGAGCCAATAGTTAAATCAGCCCTTGGAGACCTACAAAACGTGCAAGCTGCCTACAGATTGAATGGCACAAATTATTTGAAGTGGTCCCAGTATGTGCGAACATTCTTGAAGGGAAAAGGCAAGCTCAGTCACCTACTCGGAACAGGGCCTAAGAAGGGAGATCCAAAATTCACTGCTTGGGATGAAGAGGATTCCATGGTTATGTCATGGCTATGGAATGCTATGGTACCCGAAATTAGTGACACAGTCATGTTTTTAACCACAGCCCAGGAGATATGGGAAGCAATTAGGCAGATCTACTCCAAAGTAGATGACGCTGCTCAAGTGTTCGAAATCAAGGTGAAGATTGCTGCAACAAAACAAGGTAACAAGTCTGTAACTGACTATGCAAATCAGTTAAAAAATTTGTGGCACGAGTTGGATTATTACCAGGTTCTCGAGATGAAAAACAGTGAGGATGCTCCTGCACTAAAGGCGTTCATTGAGAAGGAAAGAACTTATGATTTTTTGGCTGGGCTCAATGCGGAATTTGATCCCGCAAGAATCCAGATTTTAGGCAAAGGGATATCTTCATTAAACGAGGCAATTGCAACCATTCGTGCTGAAGAAAGCAGGAGGGGAGTCATGTTGGAGGTGCAGCCTTTGGAGGGATCTGCCCTACTTGCAACCGGTTCCAATCAACAAGGCATAGAAAGAAGTATAACTGCTATTACACCAACCGGTATTACAGAGCACAAAAAGGTTGATTCAAAGGGAGTAGGTAAAAATAATCTTGTATGTAACTATTGCAAAAAGACTGTCCATACAAAGGAGAATTGCTGGAAGCTACATGGGAGGCCACAGAACCACAATCAGCCCAACTATAATTTTGGAGGAAGAAATTGGCAACAAAAGGGACAAGCCCATGCTGCGCAGACAAACATCAACAATTCTGTAGAACAGCCAAATTCCAGTGGGAGAGAATTCAACAAGGAGGACATCGAACGGCTCAGATCACTCCTTGATTCACTTGAGAAACCATCAGGTGCCTGTTCATTGGCACTTTCTGGTATGTCCCTTAACTCACATGCTTTTAGTGTCTCAGATAATGCCACAGCCCACTCTTGGATTGTTGATTCAGGTGCAACCGACCACATGACCAACTTGTCCTATATTTTTTCCACTTACAATCCTTCTCCTAGTAACAAAAAGATCACCATAGCTGATGGAACACCAATTACTGTAGCCGGCCAAAGGAGTGTATCTTTAGGACCAACCTTTTTCCTAAAAAATGTTTTGCACGTGCCCAAATTAACAACAAATCTGATCTCAGTGAAACAAGTTGTTAAAGATATGAACTGTAGTCTCATTTTTTCAAAAAACTCTTGTGTATTTCGGGACCAAGCAACGGGGAAGACGATTGGGCTTGCTGAGGAAAGAGATGGACTCTATCATCTCAAGCTTGAAAGTGGAAAGGTGAATGCCGGGGTTGGTTATCCATCTCTACTTTTGTCAGATTCTAACAGGAACAAAAATCAAATTTTTCTTCATCACTTGCAGCTTGGCCATCCTTCTTTTAGAACATTGAGTATTATGTTTCCTTCCTTGTTTAAAAATATTGACTTAAACCAGCTTCATTGTGAAACTTGTGAATTTGCTAAACATAAGCGTGTTTCTTTCTCTCCAAGTAATAATAAATCAGTGTTTCCATTCTATTTGATACACAGTGATGTGTGGGGTCCATCAAGGGTTGCTAATGTTTCTGGGGCACGATAGTTTGTTACTTTCATTGATGATTATACTCGGGTAACTTGGGTCTTTCTTATGAAACAAAAATCTGATGTGGCAAAAATTTTCCCAATTTTTCATAATATGATAAAAACACAATTTGGGTAAAAATAAAAAAGTTGAGGACAGATAATGGGAGAGAGTATTTTAACCAAATTTTAGCACCATTTCTTAATAAGGAAGGAATAATTCATGAGTCCACATGTATTGACACACCTCAACAAAATAGAGTGGCAGAAAGAAAAAATGGCCATCTTCTTGAAACTACCCGGGCCCTACTTTTTCAGAAAAATGTTTCTAAATACCTGTGGGGGGAAGCCGTTCTCACCGCCACACATCTTATCAATCGATTACCCTCTAGAGTGTTGAGTTTCAAGAGTCCATAGGAAACACTTTCACATCACTTTCCAGATTTTCAAACTCCAAACAGACTACCTCCACGGGTATTTGGGTGTACCGTGTTTGTTCATATCCATGCTCACAGTCGAAGCAAGCTAGATCCTCGAGCTCTTAAGTGTGTGTTCATAGGATACTCCTCAACTCAAAAAGGCTAAAAATGTTATCATCCATCTACCCGAAAAATTTATATTTCCAACGATGTCACATTTGTCGAAAGGGATAATTTCTTCCATCATTCTCCTCCTCAAGGGGAGACAACATTTACCTATGATGAGAAGAATGATGATGTTCAAGACCTCCTTGTGTCTAATCCTCTACATGTTCGCCAAAATTATGTTGCAAATGAACAATCACAGATACTTGTCCCTGCTTCAACTGAAAATACAACCACAGATACCCTTGAGCCTCAATCACTCACCCTTGAGCCTCAATCACCTCCCGAAAAGTCTCAATCACCTCCTGAAAATATAGTCGAGCCTCAATCACAGATACTTTCTCAAAACTTCCCAAGACCAGCTAACCCCAAAGTCACCAAACCACTCCAAGTTTACTCACGAAGGAAGGAGTACAGAACTGATCTAAGGCGAGCCAATGAATCAGAGCCTGAGCTTGGAAAAGAAATTACTCAAGAGAAAAAAGCCATCCAGGTAACCTCTCCTGTTCCTATGTTTGACAAAAAGGAATTAGAGTTACCCATTGCAGTTCGAAAAAGTACCCGACAGTGCACACAACATCCACTCTCACACTTTGTCTCCTTTGACAAATTATCTACCACACATAAGACCTTTCTTGTCCACTTAGATACAGTAACCATTCCCAAAACATTATCTGAGGCATTAAGCAGTGAGAAATGGAAACGTGCTATGAAAGTTGAAATGGACGCACTTGAGAAGAACAGAACATGGGAAGTGGTTAAGCTGCCGAAAGGAAAAAAACTAGTAGGGTGCAAATGGGTGTTCTCCGTAAAGAACAATGCAGATGGGACTCTTGAGCGGTACAAAGTGAGACTGGTGGCGAAGGGCTATACTCAGATCTTTGGAGTGGACTATCAAGAAACTTTTGCCCCAGTGGCAAAAATGAATACAGTAAGAATTTTATTGTCTTTAGCAGCTAATTTCGAGTGGACTTTGCAGCAGTGCGACGTCAAGAATGCATTCCTACATGGAGATCTCAAAGAAGAAATCTATATGGAGATCCCACCAGGATTAAGTACCAGTAGAGAAATATGGTGTGCAAATTGAAAAAGGCATTATATGGACTAAAGCAGTCACCGAGAGCATGGTTCGATAGATTTACGAGAGCGATGTTAACAATGGGATACAAACAAAGCCAAGGTGATCACACTCTATTCATAAAGTTTTCTGCTTCACGGGGAGTCACGGCACTTATTGTATATGTAGACGACATCGTTGTCACTGGGAATGACCAAAAAGAGAGAGAGGTACTTAAGGATAAGTTATCCAAGGAATTCGAGATAAAGGATCTTGGCAGGCTAAAGTACTTCCTAGGAATCGAAGTTGCCCATTCAAAGGAAGGAATCTTCATTTCACAACAAAAATATGTGATCGACTTGTTGAAGGAGACAGGAAAAATAGGTTGCAGGCCAGTTGAAACACCCATTGAGCCGAATCACAAGCTCGGAGAAGCTGTTGATGATGAACTGGTAGACAGAGGAATGTATCAAAGACTTGTCAGGAAGTTAATCTATCTTTCACATACAAGACCTGATATAGCTTATGTTGTCGGGGTTGTAAGTCAATACATGCAAAACCCAAAAGAAGTCCATCTCTAAGCGGTTAATAGAATTCTTCAACACTTGAAGTCGAGTCCCGGACGAGGATTACTCTTCAAGAAGGGAGCTAGTATGAACTTAGAAGTGTACACAGATTCAGACTATGCGGGATCAGTTTTAGATAGGAGATCAACCTCAGGTTATTGTTCATTCCTGGGTGGGAACCTGGTCACATGGAGGAGCAAAAAGCAGCCAGTAGTTGCAAGATCAAGTGTAGATGCAGAGTTTCGTGCCATGGCTCTAGGAATTTGTGAATTGTTACGGTTGGGAATAATTCTAAAGGATCTTGGAATTTCAGTTGAAA
This sequence comes from Artocarpus hirsutus, assembly GCA_946598075.1. Taxonomy (NCBI): domain Eukaryota; kingdom Viridiplantae; phylum Streptophyta; class Magnoliopsida; order Rosales; family Moraceae; genus Artocarpus; species Artocarpus hirsutus. The sequence goes on along the minus strand of CAMOHE010045159.1, from coordinate 17,250 downwards.
AGCCGATGAAGTTGTATTGTGACAACAAATCAGCCATCAATATTGCGCATAATCCAGTACATGATTGCACCAAACACGTTGATATCGATCGACACTTCATAAAAGAGAAGCTTGATAGTAGACTAATATGCACTCCATATGTCTCTACAGGAGGACAATTAGCATATGTACTAACAAAAGGATTAGCCAACCACACATTTCAGAGAATTATCAGCAAGCTGGGAATAGAAAACATCTATTCTCCAACTTGAGGGGGAGTGTCGAAAAATATTGAGTGATTCTAGAAGAATATCGAGTGATTCTAGGAGAATATCGAGTGATTCTAAGAATATTGAGAGATTCTAGGAATAATTTCTTGATTTAGTCAAATGTATATCTTTATGATCTTGTACCATATAGAGGCAAATTTGATTAGGATTATTTTTTGATTAGGATTATTTTTAGGGATACGATTGTATCCTCTCTAGCTTTCCTTTTACATTCTTGTTTTTTTGGCCTATAAGAGGCTGCTGTAATATATTGAAGATGAATAAGATCATTGTTTAATTCCCAATCTCTGTGATAGTTACAGAATGTACAACGTAAACGAAATCCCATTTGAAGTTCTACCGCCTCAGAAAAATCTGAAATTATCTGAGAAACACAATTTCAATATTCATAATAGAGAAACTTGGACAGATTATGTGCCGACAATTCCTCCACTTCCTTTTTAATAACTAAAGCTTTTTCCTTGATTGCTGGTTTTTACCAGGCAAGATAATTTTTCTTAAAAATGGCCTTAAAAAATAGAATTGTTAAGGGTTGCATGTGGTAAGAATTTGTGAAAGCTTGCCTTTTATTACTGCACCTTGCTTCTAATCTGGAATTTTCAATTTCCTGTTAGAGGATGTATTGGTGACTGTACTGTATATTTACACCACACCAATTCTAACCACATTTCAATCATAACAATTCTATTTTTTTTAAGGCCATTTTTAAGAAAAATTATCTTGCCTTGTAAAAACCAGCAATCAACGAAAAAGCTTCAGTTATTAAAAAGGAAGTAAAGGAATTGTCAGCACATAATCTGTCCAAATTTCTCTATAATGAATGTTTAAAGGAATCTTGTAAAATGTACAGCTGAAAATAAGAGAACCACTATGCAATCATCGTATTATTATCTCTTACTCTTGGAAATTATCAGGTAGGGGCATAAAGATATTTCCAGCTGTGAAGATGACAAAAAGGAGAGTACTTCGTTTTCACATACTTGTGGTATTCTCAAGCTCTTTGGTAACTTCTTGTGCCCGTAATTCAGCAGCTTTTTGCACTGCTTCAGCCTGTCGTTTTTCTGAACGAGCACAAGCAGCAGCTGTGATGGCAGCATCAAGTTCTCTTTCTAAAGTCTCCACCCTTTGTTCAAGAACCTAGACAGAATATATATCACTAATATTTAAGTCTGCCTGAGAATAAGTTGTAATTCCTGTCCCATAGAGAAAAGTACTATGAACACATCACACATTGCATGGTAGAGCATCCCAAGTACGATACATACAAAATTTTTCTTTTGAGATGTGCCTTCTAGCTGAACCCATATCACAAAGTTGCACCATGATACAGATATGAGAACAAGTCATAAAGCCATCTAAAAGCATGACACGTTTATTTTGATAAAACAGATGTTGCTTCTATGTTGGAACTTGGAATGAAAAGATTCTTTAGAACCTACAACTTGTAAATAGTTATGGCGCAAATGTATGATGCAACGTTAGTTTGGTAAATTTAGCAACAAAGATGAACAAGAAATCTGAATAAACCACTTGAACTTAAACAATAGAATGAATTACCAAAAAAAAAAAAAAAAGGTCCAAAGATTTAAGGTAAGCATAAAATTAATGTTGAAAGTATTAGGCCAAGCTGGATTTGGACCATCAAAATTAGTTTCTTTACGTATCCAAAGAGCTGAATTGCCACAACCTACCAAGGTCATACTTATTATGTTCTCAAAGAAATGCAAAAGTCCTCAAACATGCGGGATTGAAAAGAGTATGCCATTGATTAACCTAACCAAGCGAGTACCCCATCCAATGTTATTAATATACCTGCTAAAAACCTGTACGTGATGCACATATACACAGCAAAAATATCCTGTCTCATACCCATTTATTACACTTGTCTAAATTACCTTTCACCACAACAATTGCCCAAATTAATAAAAGTCCCTCGTACTCACCCCGACGATGATGATAGCTAAGATAGAAAGGATGAATGGATCATAAGTTGAAGTTTATAAGTCATCAATCATCAACATGCATTGATCAAAATTGTTAATAGCACAGATACTAAAAAACTATATAATTCATCAATCATCAACATGCATTGATCAAAATTGTGTATAACATAGATAATAGAAAACTAAGGGATATTTGCGTCGTAGGTCCCCCAAACTTCTAACATTTGGCCTTTAGCTCCCTATTTTAAGAATTTGGACAATCAAGTCCCCAAACTCTTAATCAGTTGACACTTAGCTCCTCATTTTAAGAATTTGGATACTTAAATCCCCAAACTCTTAATTTGTTAATACCGTTAGTCCCCATTTTAAGAATTTAGATATTTAAGTCCCAAATTCTCAATTTATTGTCACCGTTAGTCTCCCTTTTTTTTTTCCCTATTAAATGCTTTACAAGAGAACAATGTTTTCGAGGCTTTATAGGTCGTTAAGTCTCAAAAACATATATATATATACACACACACACAAAAAAAAAAAGGTCCCCAAGAGCATATATTTTTGCATTTTCACAGTAGCAATAAGAAATTACACTTTCAAAAAATAAAGGAAAGCTTTTCAGGACCTTTTTGTTAAAAATATAAACATATAAATATGTTTTTTGGACCCAAGAAACAAAAAGCCTCAAAATATTGATATTTCTCATGACATTTAACAATAAAAACATGACGGGGACCAACAATGCCAACAATTTAATATTTTGGGGACTTAAATGTCTAAATTTTTAAAATGGGGACCTATATGCCAACAAATTAAGAACTTGGGACCTGAGTATCCAAATTCTTAAAATGGGGACCTAAATGCTAAAGGTTATAAAACTTGGGGACTTGTAATGCAAAAATCCCAAAAACTAAATATTTCAGACATGCTAGTATAATTATCGACTACATAGACAAGGTTGAATCCTGTTGCATGAAATTTACACCATCATGCACTTGGATATTGAAAATTAAAACCCATAACAAAAATCATTTAACAAACTAAGAATTGTGGATCAAACACTGTTTAAGATGGATATGTTGTTAAATTATTAAATAACCTTGATGGTCCGGGCTTGTTCGGAGCTAAGGGAGGCTTTAGCAAAAGTTTCTTCATCGACAAAAACTGCTTTCTTGAGGAGAAGCTTCTGAAGCGACTCTAGATTGGATGACATCTCCGTGAGATTCGTAATCGCTTCATCCCATCTCTCACTCCCCTTGCTTTTATCCTCCATTAGCATTCACGAGGCTTGAGAACAAATGCCACAAATTCTACACATTTTGGATAATAATAGGCTTTTTAAGTAAGGCAAAGAATGTAGACATTTCTTAGCAACACAAATATTAGTATAAAAAACATGAGAATTAAAACCCCTACATTTAGGCTCTTCCATTATTTAACTTTTCTCACCTGCGTTAGGTCTTATGCTCATAAAACGAATTCCAACTTCCTGCCTATAAACTATGCTTAACAAAGATTTCAATCGGAAAAAAGGCAAATTATAACTGCACCTGTGTAGTTTCAAGTTTTCACACACATACTGCCATATATTGGGTCACTGTAAGGAACTTTTGTCCTTAAAATTTGTTCCAACACTAACACGTTGCAACCAGGCCTTCAGATATTGGAATTCATTTCCAATTAAGAAAAAGGTGCAGCATAGCCCTTAACTTATTGCCATGCTGAAGTGAGCAACAGCTCAAAACATACACCTCCTTCACCTACAAGCATCAAAGCATAAAAGTGGAGATTTTATGGCTACATAAAAGGAGGAATTTAAATGTTTTAGTTCATTCTGAGTCCTGTTTGTTGTCTTCAGACATAGGAATGAAGCTTTTTCCAAATTTTAACCTTTGACTGCGTAAGGGCAAGGACTGGAACAAATTTCAAATCTAAAAAGATATTACTAGCATTGTGATTTAAATTTCCCAAACACGAATGATCTGAACTTTTCTTCTTTTCCACTCAAATTAATGTGAATATTTCGGATGTTAAAACCAACAATTCAAGACAAAAATAAGTGCAAATTGAAACCATTTTTTTTATAAGAGAAAACCTTTTCATTGATGATTAATCGATTACAAGGAAAGAGTATGAGATATCCTCAAAACAAAGAAAAACAAGAAGACATCAAGGAGAAGGAGCCAATATGAAAAACGAAAAAACTATCAACGAACTACATCCAACCAACTTAAAACAATCAAAGAAAAAAGAATTTCTCTGAACTTTTCATCTATCCAACCAACTTAATTGAAACCAAAATTTTCACTGCAGAAAGACTATCATCGATAGAACGACCAAGAATCACCCTGAAGATCGAAAGCAGAATCTGCGAATTTGGAGCCGGAAACACGACACTAAAATCACAATTTACGCATTTCAAAATTCTCCTATATTTTAAAGATGTCCAAAGCCAATATTTTGCCCAGAAAAGTCCAAGCTTTGAAGTGTGAGCTAGTTTTCTTCCTAGGACTTAACTAATTAATAAAAAAACAGAAAATATGAGTTTACTAATTTGTCCTTCCGACAAAGAATTAGAGGCACCGGTGACCAAGAACTATTTTGTCTTTTTGTAACTTAATTTACTTTAACTTAGTTTTGGTTTTGTTACTGAAGGCCATGTGCTAGGCACGTGTCTGTTTTTTGTGACCATGTGGAATATATAAATGGTTTTTTCAATCTACAGTAAACATCTTCAATATAAATGGCTAAAACAATTCATAGTAAACATTTCAAACCATTAGATATAGTTAAAATAGCATTTTCCTGTCAATTTAATTGCTAAAATCAGATACCTACTAGTAAGTTATTTTTTCAATATCTACGGGAGAAATGTCCAATGCTACTAGCTCTAAATATAAAAAAATAAAATAAAAAAGACTTGATTTATCTAAATTAATTTTGTTCAGAATCCTATACAAAAGAATCCAAGGAATATATATATATATATACACACACATATATCACTTAGTTGATAGTTCGTTGACATATAAATTTTTGAACGACCTTGGAACATGGAGCAAAAACTATATTTCAACTCAAATACATGTTATATTATAATAATAATTATTGATTTTTTTGAACTTGGGATGGGGATTCGAATTTTTTACCTTTAGATAGAGTTAGGTGTGGTTTGACTGCTAGACTATGCCTGCAACCACAATCATTGATTTGTTTAACAAGGTAATAATCATTGATTTTGTTCTTTAGGGGAGAATAATCATTGATTTTCAGGTCACACAACTTTTTAAAAAAATGAAAAAAAAAAATCAAATTCTGTACATGATCTATATGCTTAGCTGGAATTGCTTCATATACCTAGTAGTTTAAATAAGCAACTTTTTTTTTTCCCGAAATGAATCAAATAACAGAAATTATGTTACCATGAATACATGAATGATTCATGTGTAGACTGCACAACACATCTATCATAAATCACAATTTACTTCGACATAATTTTCTAATTGACTGTTTAGTACGTTTGTAATTTGACTCATTTTTCTTATAATTGTTGAAAAAAAAATTAGTACCTTAGTAAGAAATATATAAGGAACACTCTTAAAAGAAGGAACATTTCCGTTAAAAAAATGTATACATACCAAAGTAAAATTTACCATGAAGAACCGAAGTAAGCTGATTGAACAACTTAAGACATTTCACACACACAATGCTCAATAGCATAGAAATGAAAGAATTATGATAAAATACTAGTTGACTTAGGACAAAACAGATGCAATGCTTCTCGATCATTGAGTTTACAATCATCAGCCACAATCTCATACCGGTTCATCCATACACTAATCATCAAGTTTGTCCTATCATGATCAGCCACGGCCTCTATGCACCAGGACAAATTTAGATTTTCGTACAAGCTAAAGACTAATTATCAGTAGTCCAGATAAACTCATTCAAAAGGTGAACAAAATAATAAAACACACCTTTGACTCTATTTTCTAATAAAAGGCAACCGCCGTCTCAAGAAGAAGCTCCAAAAGCATAAAATTCCAAAGAATGTAAAGAAGACTGTGCGTTAGAAGCATTACCGGGAAGATTATAGGGATGACATTTTACCCGTGGACGGGTACCCCCTAATAGGGCAGGTATAGGACTATTATATGGGGGCATGGGCGGGTGTGGAGATAGAGCAACCTCCCCTGCCCCGATGATATGTGCATATATATATATACACACACACACACACACATATATATACACAGATATATATATATATAGTGATAAAGTTGGCATGGAGGTATGAAGCGATTATGCAAAGAAAATGAATAATGTTGTTAATATTTTAATGTTTTGCCTTATTTTACAAATTTAGTTTTCGTGTTAATAGAGTTTGGATTTTGTTTACGGTCTATTTTTAAAAGACATAAATGGTTATGTTGCTAAATTTACAATTTATTTAATGAAAGTCTAATAATTTTACGATAATTTTAAATATTTTAGTGGGTAAATGGGTAAGGTATGGAGATAGCTCATATGATGGGGATTCCCCGTCCTTGATCCTGCCTTAAATTAAGTGGATATGGGCAGGTATGGAGGGGCAAAAGAGTAGTAGGGCATGGGGGTGGGCAAAGCATACCCACCCCTTCTCCACCCCACTGCCATCCGTAGCCAGAAGAAGTCTTGAAGTGCTTGGAAAATTCTGATCTCCACAACCCATGGCTTCATTAATTTGAGCTCCACTATAGAAAACAAAGCCGATTTTCTCTCCTTGAACATAGGGATATGTCAATGGGTCAAGGACTTGCCCCGCCCCACTCCGCCCCGTATTTGTATCCAACCCATATTGACACAACCCATTCAATAAGCGGGGCAACCCAGGTCGAAACCCAGAGGGTCATTCGAATACCAACCCCAACCCATGACTCACATTTTTTTTTAACATAAACTTCAAAAGAGGGTCCTTTTTTTTTTTGTATCTAGATCTTTTATTGACTACCTTGTAATAAAATCTAACAAATCAAATTCTCTAGTATTGGTTTTCTTTGCCGGGTCAAACTTTTGCATCCGTCTTTACATTAACAGATTATGAATACATTGCTGCCCTGCTGCAATATCTAACATGTATCTATATCTATTATGTATATAAATTCACTCTGGCTAGCTAGATTTGGCTTATGGATTGTATGAATTACATGCGATATAAATATTTAAATAATGTTAGTCGTGATCCTAATGTGGGCATATGAAGTTTTTGACTTTTGAAGACATCGGTCAACAAAGGATGCTTTGCTTGTTGTAACATGTCGCCACTTGGTCTTGCACTTGCTACAAATTACTTTTCCTTTCCCTTCTATTCTTTTTTGCTTAAAGCGTTTTTTATTTTATCAACAAACATTAAACAATAAATTGAAAATCATAAAATAAATTGACTAAAAACTAAACTAAATAATCAAGTTGGTACATAAAATAATAATAATAATTGTTGCTGCCAAACATTTTTCTTGATTATGGGATGATAAGCAATGGAAAACTCTCACCTTATCCCCTGTATCTGCTTTGAAAATAGTAACAGTATTTTCATCATCTTGAGATTTTCAAGATTGTGCAAATTTTCATTAATCACCCTTTAAACCAGAAGTCCTTGTTAGCCATGTTTTTCATGGTCCTCTGTTCAATCTTTTAGCGTAAAAGCAGCAGGGCAATCCTTTTTCTTTTTTGGTTAGACTAACAATAAGATCATTGAAAATTGTCAACTTCCATGAAATTTTTTGGTACTGATTTGAGTGTCGTAATCCTTAGCAAAATGGGAATGTTCTTATCATTTTATAGGATTTGAAAGTGATTTTGGATGGTAGGCATGACCTGCCTTTCCCTGATGAGCTTCTTATCAAAGGCCGAGGATCAAATGGGAACACATTCACAGTTGATCACAGTAACTAACTGCCATTTAACTCATTAGACTTAGTTTCACAAGTTAGTTGAAACTTTAAGTTCTAATTTGCTACAATATAAAGCTCTTATATGCTCCAGTGAAAAGCAAAAATTTGCTACAGTGTAATGTGAGAGTGTTTAAGTTCCAACTTTTATATTCTAACGTTATTTCCAAACACTCTCTTAAACAACCGCTAACATTTTGGACGTTGAGCCACTAGTGGAACTTTCTATGTTTAATTTGCATTAAACCCTTCCATATATCATGGAACATTCATGTTGAATAAAGTTTATGCATTACAATACAAAACATGCAACTTCTATTACAATTGACAGTGAGGAACAGTGGCCCAACAAAAAAAAAAACAGAAAGAAAAAGAAAGAACTTAGGATCTGTGATTTGATCAAGTATAAAAAATCGACAAACTAATCCTGCAAACCAAAACACACACTTATAGTCATAGAGAACCAACGACAAAGAAGAGGAACACGGTCCCAATTACAACAAGCCCGAAAATGATTGAAACTACAACACAACAATTACGCACTCAGTCTTGATACAAAACTTAAAAAAACATGAAAAATTAACCATGTAGGAAAATTGTAATCTGTAGTCGTAGCAGACGCACTAAATAACCCATTAATCAAATCTCAATAAGGATGAAAACTACAGCACAAGAAACCAAGACAACCAAGCAAAGTATCAGAATTCAAATCCAATCATAAAGCTATTATGCATATAAAATACTGTAGTGGATTCCAATTATATATATCATATTTCAACGAGCAAGAAAACTAGCAAATCTAGAATAAAAAAAACTTCATTAACAGACACAACAACAGACCTTGAAGATGCCAAGCCATAGGAAACCAACCCAAGTAATGCTGACCTTGAAGGAGAGGTGACTGACAAACGGCAAACGGACAGACGGCGTCGGGCGGCGAACGATCGTCGGAAGCACAGCGGACAACGGCGACGCAGCAGCAGATTGGCCAGAGAACAAGGAGTGAGAGGGTTTTTCGTTAGAGGCAAGCGCAAGGTGGGAGATTTGCGAATTTAGGATCTGTAAGTTACGTTCCTCTTCTTCTTCTTCTTTTTCTTTTTTTCTTTTTTTTACTCAGAAAACGGGGCAGGTTTGGGTCGACCCGCCCTGTCCAATGTATCTTGCAGGTCTCAACCCGCGCCGCCCCACAATCCATTAGCCGCACGTCAAACCAGCCCCATTAGGGACGGCATGATCAAATTTGCCCGTTTTCTGTAGGTAGTGGGGCGGGATGGGCCGGGCCACCATTTGCCCCGCCCCACATCCTTACCTGAATGTCAAACTTTTCCCTTCGTAATCAGTATTCGGCAAAGTGTCCACAATTTTCACGCACAAAGCTAATAATTAAGAAAGCAAAGACAACTTTTGATATTTCCTTAACACGATAATGATCAATGCATGGTACTCGTCTCAAGAATGGTACAATGAATTTACAACAAATATTAGCGTCTAGGACCAGACGTTTGACTTCAGTCCTAACAAAAAAATAAATCTTATTCTAACCATTCATAGACCATTCTAGCTAACGTACAAAGTGCTGGTTTTTAGTTAGCAGCTACTATTTACTAAAAATTTTTTTATTATTTATTTTTTCTATTTCTAATCATTTTCAACAATACTGAAGAAGTAATACAATAAAACAGAACAAGAAGGCCATGCATAATACAACAAAATTTGCAGCACACCCTTCCTAATCACAACAGCAAGCCTACACTATCCTCATTGCTTTTCAAGATATGCAGGACTAATGTTCAAGCAACAGGAATTATTAATATTCAAATTAGGACCAATACTTTAAGCTATGGCCCCGTATGGTATCGTTTTAGGAATTTTGTGACAATGTTTTTGCACGTTGTTTAAGGCCAAAATTTTAAAAATACTCTCACACAATTCTTCAAAAATTCTTATTTTTTAATGCAAAATCATTCTCATTTATTTTAAAAACACACCAAATAAGTTCATATGTTTCATCCTTCTTATTTTCTTATATCCCTCCGACACCTCCTTTGTGCATCATTCCTTATCCGCATTAATGCGCCTTAGTTTTTTTCCCTTAATAAGAATAACTTTAAATAAAAAATAAAAGAAGGCTCAGAGAAAGCTAGCCCTCAAGAGAACCTGGGCACTGATTTAGCTTTAAATACAACTTCTTGACTAGTTTTCTCACCAAATCTCATATACACAATCGTCCAAAGGTCAATAATTTCCTGGTTCACGGGCTAAACCTGCCTCTTTAATAGCACAATCACGTGTACCAGAATAAAACTGAAGTAAAACCTACTCGGTAGTTTCCACTCTAAGCCTTAAATGCTTGATTACGCCAAAGTGTAGGACGTTCAGAACTGAAAACACCAAATGTAAAACAGTCTTTTAGCTGCTAAAATGCCATGTTCTTATAACAGTTCTCACTGACTATAAACACTTTGATTCCATTTTGTATAAAGGTAAAACAAGAATAAATGTGCCCTGAAACAATGATTACATGACTATAGTTTCATTCATTTCACGGTTTTAGATTCCAGAGTACAATTTCAAATAGTCAACAAAAATACACTTTCCATATCACCTAAAATAGAAAACCAAAGAATTAACAGAACCTTATAGGGGACATTGCATTAACATAACCTAACAGAGCAGCTTCTAAACCGGCTATAGTTTATTGGCATGTTATAAATTATCTTATTAGATTTCACAGCAGACAGAATTCAAAACTCATAATAAGAACCTCCATATAAGTCTATTGACAATAAGCAAATGACTTTATATTAAAAAGAAGATCAACAAAAGTCCATTTTTTCTATACCAAATGGTAGGAAACAAGCTGGAATAGTATCACTATTCAACTTGTTTATATATTAGTTATAGATAACCTGTAGCTTCAAGTCATTCTCCTGTAGCAAAAAAAAGGATAATTTCAATTAGTACTTTATGTTATATCGAAATATGAGTTTAGTAACTTATATTTTGGAATATTTTATAGCATTACCTTGAGCTTTTAGTTTTTTTTACTACCCAGAGGCTTTTTTTGGGACACAAAAAATGCATATTTAGTACCCAAAAAACAGACTCAAAAAAAAACACTAAAAATAAAAACAAATAGCAGTTAAGATTCGATTAAAAAAAGGGAGTAGTGATGAGACTTAGAAAAAACACATTTCTTAAAGTTAAAATCAATTATTTTGCATTAATATTTCTTATAAAACTCTGTAATTATAGCAATTAAGTGATAATAATATTTTAGCTTCTTAGTATGAAAGTATGTTTAAATACATATTTTTAATCTGTTTTTATGTTTAACAATATTTTTGGTAATTTTTAGAATCAATTTCGTATGTAAAATATTAGTTTAGTTTGAAATCAATCAAAACTATAAAAATAATAAGTATTAATTTTATTTTGAGTTTTAATGTATTTGATAGTGTATTTTAAGTTTGTAAATATGTTCTATGACATTTTTAGTAATTTTTAAAAATATTTTTAAGTCTTCAAAATCATATTTGTGTCAAACCAAAAGAGACTGGACTTTTAGAAGTTTGTAATTATTTTTGTATGTTTTAATGTAAAATAAATACTTTTAATATTATTGTAAATATTATGTTTGTAAAATAATTAATTTTTTAAAATTTTCTATCTTTAGATTTGAAATCTGACAGAAAAACGGAGCAAAACGATTCTAAAACGGATAAAATTGGACAACAATTGCACTAAAAAGCCTTAAAAGATTCAAATTCTACAAATGGAGTTCACGTGTCGCCGCGCTATTGGCGCATGCATCACACACGCCGACAAGCTGCTAGAGCATGTCAGGGGAATCTCAAGCATGTTTGTTCTGTTGGATTTTATTAGATTTTGTGATTCAAATAAGCAGCAAAAAATCAAAATTAATTCCTATAAAACCCTCGCAGGATCCATGCAATTCGATTAGATTGATGAAAAAGTCATAGAATTTTACCAGGATGACAAAAGGGGCAAGATTGCTAGAAGAAAGAGAGCGAGTTTACTCCAGTGACACCTTAACTCAAGCTTTTCATATTCATGATCGGATTCATATGTTGTTACTTAGAACAACGCCCTCTGTAGGAATCCACACGAACAGACTCTCTCAAAAACCGAATTGGTATGCTAGCACCCTCTCTTTGCATTCAATGACTCTCTCAAATTTTTAGGGTTTTTAATGTTTTTGCCTTTTAAAATAAAAGAACGCTTTTTCTTTTCTAATTCAGCCAGAAAACCTAAAACAGATATATATATATATATATTGACTTCGAGAAAGAGTAAGATTTTAACTAGGGTAAACTGTAATTCAAATATAATACATAGAATCTAGACAATGTCAGATTTAATGAACCTAGACAAATCTAGTACATCGAATCTGGACATTATCAAGTTCATTAAACCTAGACACAGTAAACCCAAAATTCATTTTTGGTATGTTCTAAGTGTGCGATCCTGTAGGTTCACATAACGTTAGTAGTGGACTTGAAATTCTATTTCTGGCCCACAAATCATAAGCGGCCTCTAGCAAGACATTATAATTACCCAAGTTATGCGAATGTCAATAATCCGACATAACCTAATATACAATAAGTATTAAAGTCCTTTTGTCACTAGATACCTTGATTGAACATAAGGCATGGTTTATGTCATCCTTATACTATTCAATCATATTATTTCTCAATTTTAAGTAGACTAATATTAATAACCCTTATCAATTCATTCTAGTATGGCCATATATTTTTCTTCAGTCTAACTTATCGAGGGGCCCATAGATATCTTTCTCATAATAAATGAGGGACAAATTCATTTTTAATCACTCACATTCCTCACATGATTCACTCTATATCCAACAACAATCCATTCCATCATCTTGTTAAAGATAATATTAGAGTATGTCAAAATATAGAACTTGTCATGTATGAAACAATGGTGATTTCAGATCAGAGGACTAAGATAATACTATTGTGATGAGAATTACTTATGATAATTATCCATGTATTATTCTCATAGCAGGTCGATCCAATACATCATTTCTTAAATATGTATCTATAAGTTGACTTTGTATCTCATACACATGATTAGTAAAACATAATCATCAGTCAAACTTCATATTAGTCTTCATTCACTATTATCCCAATAATAATGGCAGACTAGGCATAATTTAGAATATAATTCAATTTTTATCTAAGAGTTTTACTATCAAATCACATACTTGATGACCTTAGGCAGAATTAACTATTCATGGAATTAAAATAAAAAACAATAATAAAAATGCCTCTTTATTAACAACATGCAAAATGTAACGAAGTCAAAATGTGGTCATTATATAATTGGCCTAGGGCATATCACTAACATGTTCTGGTGTGGCCCGTCCCATGTGTGTGTGTTTCCTCATCCGTTAGATTTGCTTACTAAGACCGATCTAATGAATGGTCCTAGATGACCCATTTGGGCCCATTTTTCTTCATGCCTTTTGTCCTTTGGATCGCTCTTTCAATGCTCAGGATTGTGCCGTCTCCATGCCTCCTACCACCGTGCCACAAAGGGTCTCAAACCCAGATTTGCAGTCTCTATAAGCGAATCTCGCATGGAAAAATGAAGAAAAACATGTTTAAAAACTTCAATTTGATCCGAATTTTGTTAATAAATGAACAATAAGAAATGTTTAAAAAATTTATGAATAGTAGGCAAACTTTGCCTATAAATACAGGGTTCGTCCTTGTGTTTTCCATCAACCTTTCCTATGTAGTGCAATATTGCTATATAAATAGTTAGTTTTTAAGTAGTTTTTATTTTAGTCTTTAGTTTAAGTTCTTGTAAAATATTTCTAAGTTTATGTTGTAAAAATTTACTCAATAATATATGTAGTATTTTATTAAATATGTTTTTTAATTTCCCTTTTAGTTGAGGAGAGATGGAAAAATTCTGACAAAATTACTTTAAATATTTTTAGTTTTTCTTAGTTTTCTAAGCAGTAACAATATCAATTTTTTTTCTAGAAAACTTAGAATTTAAATATTTTTTTTAGCTACAACTCTGCCAAAATTCTGGTTTTGATTTTTTGACGAAATAGAGTGGCATAGATAATGCTTGGAAGGACCTTGATTAGTCGTAGACAAAGAATAGCTCGGTAAATACTTAACTTATTATTTTGATTGTCATTTTAATTAAGTTATGTTAAAATTCTGCTAATTTATTAAGTTGAGTTTTTGTTGCATTATAGACATGAAATAGCACAATAAATGCTTGGTAATGCTTGATTTAATGTCGACATAGGATGATATAATGTATTCTTAAGCAATTTAATAAATAATTAAAAAACTAAAATTTGTTTAATTTGATTGTCAAATGGAACCTTTGAACCTTAGCTCTATTATAATCATTGTTTTATCCTTTTAATTTGTTGTTATTAGAGTTATTATTTTGTTTAAATTATTTTAAATTAATTGTTCTTATTGTTAAAGTTATATTTTAATTTAATCTGCATTTTTTGTTATTGAAGTTCCATAATAATGAAATTCTAAAAATAAAAAAATGCTGTAAAAATGTGTAAATATTGTGAATATATTTTATAAATAACAAATATTAATATCATATTTTTTACCTTAGAAAATAAATAAAAAGTTAATATAATAAAAATACTAAAATAAAGCAAAATCCTACTATGTGGGTTCGACCTCGGATTCAACGAGTATTTATTACTTGAGACAACTTTATACTTAGGATTATATCGAATTATGCATTTTTTAGACCAAGTCAAATTTTTGGCGCCATTACTGGGGAATGGAATTATTTCAGTGTAGTATATTTTGTATAGCAAATTTTCTTTCCTTTTAATTTTCTATTTTTCTAATGCTTTTTCTGTTTTATTTATTTTCTTTTGTTAATATCTGTTGTTTTACAGAAGTTAAGTACTGTTCACATAGAACTCTGCATGTGTTTTCTATAAGTTACTATTCACATCAGGTACTAATCACTTTACTATTCATAATTAAAAAATAAAAAAATTCTAGAAATCATAAAAAATTTATTTTCTTTTCTTTTCTTTGTAATGTATTTATTTTGTTAGTTTTAGGTTTAGTTTTAGGTTTTTGGCTTAAAAACAAAACTTTATAATATTTTAGAGTTAAGTTTTTCATAATACTTAATAATAAATTGTGTTTTGCGAAAAGTATTCTATTGAGGAAGTTCTGTCTATGGACTGTATTGGTTCGAAACCCTTCCCCATAAGCAATTACTTTTAGAGATTCTCCCAACACAATCATTCTAAGAACCTTTTCCTAACTGGAAGGTTGGTTTTTAAGAAGCCTTAGCCCCACCAATCTTTCCTTAGAATATTCTTAAAAGATATAATTCTCAAAATCTATAAAATAAATAAGGCAGATACTTTTTATTCACTACTTTATACTCCCCAAATAAAGAAAAGCTTAGTATCTCATCTTTAAAATTTATGTAAATATTTTAAATAATTTATTTGCTAGTTTGATCTTATGTTTCTAAAACCTATAGATTGATTAGGAAAAGTTTAGATACCATCTTTAGTCTCTATTGTGTCTTTATAACGAAAACATTTTTAATCACTAAATCATCAATCTTGTTTGTTCAATATGAGATTATTTGCAACCGCCTCAAGAATCCACCCCATCATGTTAAATTTTTCCTTTCAATGCCTATAACTTTAGGTTTAAACCAGGAATGAGCAATTTGCTTTCAAATTTTCATAGCTTAGAATCTACAAATCCTTTCTTGCACCTCAGAGAGTTTGAAGATATTTGTACTAACTTCACTAACTAAGATGTTCCAAATGAAATTTTTAGGTTGAAGCTTTTTACTTCTCCTTTAAAAGACAAGGCTAAAACTTAGCTTACATCTTTAAAGCCTAGATCAATTGGTACATAGCAAGAAATGCAAACTGAGTTTTTGAAGAAATTCTTTCTAACTCATAAAATCAATGCTTTGAAAAAATAAATTCAAAATTTTTCCCAAAATATAAAGGAAGTTTATTTTTAGTGTTGCAAGCATTTTAAAGATTTGTTGAACTCTTGCCCATGCCATGGTTTTAAAAAAATGGGGTTATATTGGTTTCTTTTATGAAGGTTTAACTCTTGAAACCCATCAATTCATTAAAACAATGTATAATAGAGAATTCATGGATAAAGAACATGATGAAGTATTAGATTTTCTAGATAACTTAGCGAAAAACTCTTAATATTAGCAACATATTAATTCTGAAGGCTTAATAAGGTCTATCTTTCTAATGCTCAAAGAGGTCTTTATCAACTTAGTCAAGAAAATGATCTAAATGCTAGGATTGCCAATTTGTCAAGAAAGATTAAAGCCATAGAATGTAGTGTTAGACATGTATGCCCTAATAGAGTAAAAATGTAATGAGTTTTTGGATACATTTTTATCAATAAAGAATTTATTATTTATATACCAAATATTGTCCTCTTTACATTCATATTTGTTAAATGTATGATAAGCAAACAATAGTCTGAGACTGTCGGTCTAAACCTTTAAAAATTAGGCATATGATGGACAGATTATGCGGAAGACACGATTCTTAAGGTGACGGTCTAAATCATAAGATCCGCAATCAAGAGAATAAAGTTGGGCGCTTTATTCATATAAAGATTGTTATGTTGTCTATATCCCTATTGGGAGATGGTTTGTCTTGACCATCGAAGGTGAACTCCGTGAATAAAAAACATTGGCACATTGTCATAGGTGACGATGTGTTAGATCGGGACATAAAGTGAATTGATTTGGATTAATAATTCTATCTTAGCAAATCGATTCACTTTAGACAATCATTTATATTGCATCTTAATCCTGAGATGACTAGTGGGCCCATTGTCTTGACTTGTGTCTTTTGATGTGCCAAAGGGTGACACCCACATCTTAATAGTGGTATGCATGCCGGTACGTTGGAGGCATGACTCTTGATGACGTAGACCTGTTATTCATAGATATGGAATCCATAGCTCCTCTTTAGGAGTAGTGATATCCTCTTATATGCATTATCCTGTAATTGAAAAACTAGAGCGCTCAACCATTTGGATACATAGGTGTAACCGA
>CAMOHE010045158.1:52869-64067 GCA_946598075.1 Artocarpus hirsutus | reverse complement strand
TTCCATCTTGCTTGTTGACAAATTGGACAATAATTCTCGTCCTCATACTCATGCCTATAGAGAACACAATCATTTTCACATGCATAAATTTTCTCATAATCCATTCCCAAAGTGCTCAAAGTCTTCTTAGCCACATACATACTACTTGGTAAGTTATTACCCTCTGGTAGAAGCCTTCGTAACAATTCTAATAGCTTTGTGAAACTAGAATTCGACCAGCCACCCGACGCTTTCAAATTCTATAATCCAACTAAAGCAGACAATTTAGTGAAATTGGTACACCCCTCATACACTGGTGTCTCTGCATCATTCATCATTGTCTCAAATAAATCCTGACGGTGCACAAAGTGTTCTTCTAAATCATTGACCATGTCAACCATATTGTCTTCATCCTCCATATTATCCTCCACCATAGATTGCTTTTCTTTATTTAGTAAGGTTGGATTGAAATTAGACTCTTTATGAAAATACCACGTTTGATAACTACTTATGATTCCATTTTGAAATAAATGTCCTCTAATAATTGTAATTGGATGCAATCTATGGTTTCCACATTGAACACAAGGACATCAAATTTTATCATCATTTGCATGACTTTTGACAAAATCCAAGAACTCTTCCACACCATTCACTCTCTTTAGACAATCGAAAATCCCACATCCATTTCCTATCCATTTTGCAATTCCTAAATCAAAATAATACATAGCAATTATTCAATTAAAATTAATTTCACAATTTATATATATGCCCACGCCTACATATATTAATTAATCATAAAAAAAAATCACCCGGCCATCATAAATTAAACAAGTTACACATACTCATTCTAAAATGAAGAAATCATACCCATGATCCACAATACAAACTTTACAGAATAAACAACAAAATGAACAACTATTTATCAACTTTACGGAATAAAGAAAAAAATCAACAACTATTTATCAATTTCGGATTAATTACACAACACAATCAACAACTATTTCTCACTTTCTACAAAACAACTTACAATTTGGGCTGAGATTAAGGAGTGTGGAGGCGGAGAGAGACGGCGACGGTTGATTCGGAAGGGCCTGTGTTTGTATTTGTAAAGTGTGTTTCTGAAATGTGTCTGAATGCCGAGATTAGGAAGGGGTTTTAATTAAGCTACCACAACGGTAGTCTGAAAAAACTGTTGTGGAAGATACCACGATGGTTTTTGGAGAAAACCGTTGTGGTATCTCTAAGATACCACGACGGTTTTCTCCAAAAACTGTCGTGGTAGCTTGAGATACCACGATGGTTTTTTCAGAAAATCATCGTGGTATCTTCCCTCCTTCCCACGACGGTCTTTGTTTTCACGGGCGTAACTTGCCGCACATTTTTTCCTTTACCACGATGGTTTTTAGGAAACGGTTGTGAAATAAAGGTCGTGTAATCAATATTTTCTTATAGTGATCATTAAATTATTTGTTTATGTGACATTGCGCACTTACAATTTTCAACGAACAAGTTTTTAGAGTCGTTGCTAACAAGCATGAAGGTTGTGTTGAACTGCTGCGGACACATGCATCTCGGGAGTGAATGGCAGTAGCGCACTAATGGAGATCAGAAGCTAATCGATGGCTGAAAACACACATATTTCGTGCCCTCCGAACCTATGTATGGTAATGCTTTTAAGCCGAAACGTTTTGAATTTTTCTTTATTTTTTGACGCCAAAATTAATTTTAAATTGCCAAATTATCTTTTTCCCCTATTTTACCGACAAAATTGAGGAAAAATAGATAAGAGGAGAATTAAAATAAAATTTTACCAAATTAAATTAAATTGCATTTAAGTCAAATGAAATCAAATTGACTAAAATAAAAATAAAATATAATGCAAATTAAGAAAAATTACAGAAAAATGAAATTAAAATGCTTAGAACAAAACCAAAACATGTGCAATTAAATATAAAATAACTTTTATTTTATGGAGTTATCATGGTTGTGCAAGTAAATATAATATAATACCCGTCTGTGAAAGAAAAAGTACATATAATACAAAAAAAGAAAAAGAAAAAGGAACCCTTCAAAAAGAAAGGGAAACATAAAATTAGTGAAACATGATTGGAGAAAAAATTAGCAACGATCATGAGAGAAATATAGAAGCACTTTTATAAAAGTTATTTGAGGGAAAAAAAAAAGATAAAGTTTTGCTATAGCTATAAAAATCTTTAGTGGTAAGATGTAATTTTGGCCATCTCATCACATCAAAATCATATAAATTCTAAAAAAATATTAATAAATTTAATGAAACTTATAAAGATCTAATACTAAGTTTTTAAAAAGTCAAATTATATTAGAACCATAAAAAGAGAAAAAGTATTGATAATTCAATCGTGTCCTACCAAATTGTACTAAAAAAAAAAAAATCATTGTTTTTGTTTTACTACTTAAAACAGTTTGATGCTTTAAAAATCAATAATATACTATTAATTTTATAAAATGAATGAATATAGAAATTGACAAATTTTCTTTTCAATTATTGCTTTGTTTTGGAAAATTTTCAATTAACGCTTAATGGGAGCATTTATTACGAACTCATTGCACAATTTGTTGAAAGCAATTTTTTTTTTTAGAAAGAAAGGAGGATTTCATAATTCAACCAATAAACCATTACAAACAATGTGACTGAACCTGGAACATAGGGCATAATTTCCAACAAAGACCGGCATAACCCGTCTAAACACATCAACGCACATAAAGAAAAGGGTATGTCGAAGCTTGAAAAGGGAGTGTTTGGACAGCGATAATGGTCCTGCATTGTACTCTTTTAATAAAACCCTCAAATATCGATGGAAAATCCAATCGATTGAGAGACATTGAAACAGAAAGGCCACCACCTATACTGCAAAGAGAAAACTCTCATAGATTGGATAAAAGACGAACACAAATTGGAAGATGGAAAAACCATTTTCGTTAGTACAAAAAGACTAAGACTAAAACAACTTGCACAAATAGACACCTTCATTAAAAAGACATAATCAACAAAGCAGGTTAGAGGACTCGGACTCGCAAACAAACTAAATAGGCGACCCACCAAAAGTCGAAACACCTGATACAAACAATAAAAGACCAACTAGGGCAAAACCACCACGAAGGAAAAGGAGCGGCGCCAACAATAGGGCCACGAGCAAAACGTAGCCACTGCCTCCATCAAGACAAGGCGAACCTACATAACCGGCAATGGACCACCAGAGAAAGAACTCCTCACCTTAAATACAGCAACCCAAAAAATAAAGCAATGTTGGGGGTGAGTATAGATCTGCCGACGGCACTCACAACCTTTATAACCCACCCCCTTCCCCCATAACACTAAAACAACGGCGGTAAAAAGCCCATAAAGCCATGAAATCACCTGACGCCGGTGTACTGCATAGGAACCTTCGATGCCCAATCACGTCACCCCTTCATTTAGTCGAAAGCTACCTTAGTAACGCCAGGAACTAGTGGTTGAGACGCCATCAGAGAGCCCCCAGAAGACCTCGAGCTCCATCTCTAGGGCCAAAGAACTAAAGCCAGTCGATCGGCCGCTATGGTCTCCGACCTAATCGTGGCGGCACACCTAAGAAAGAAAGATAGCCTAGTGTCTAAGAGAGAGAGAAAACAAGTTAGTTATTTCATCTTACTCATATAAAAGTGTCTAAGCACGAATAAGACGTATAGCAGATAATGAAACTCCTTGCCATTTCTTTTTTCTAATTTCTACTTTTGGGGGACGAAACCGCCACTTTTTTAATTAAAAAATCTCATTCTTTTTTTTGTTCTTTTTTAATCTTTTTTTTTGCTTTCTCTTTCATCATTTTCTTTTACATTTGCATATTCTGAGCTTCATTTTTATCATGTAACCCTCTCAAATACTTTTTTATATATTTCACATGAATAATTCATTATCTAATTTTTGCCATTAAAAACTTTTTTCTATTAAACTATTTGGATAATAATAAATAAGTAAAAATTTATAAAAATGCTTATATCTTGGTATGTAAAAAAAAAATACAAAGAATGTACGCACATGGATAACTAGTTGGCATAATAGTATTATCTAAAGATAATGCACGTGTGTAGATAGATGTACAAAGTTGACAAGGATGAAGTACTTTATCATGGAAATGAGTCATCGCCAACGATGTAAAATTGCCACCCTGCCATCAACGTGACGACCTTGTATATACTCCTTTTGAAAGATTGGAATTAGGATACTAGAGGTGCGCACGCGCATACTATGTAGATGAGAAGTTTTCTTTAATCTTGTTCCGCATCCTAGAATCTAAACAAAAACATTAGGGAGGCGTGTAAGCGTAACTTACATTGGCTATCTGGTTTTCAGAATCTCTGTCTGGTTGCACCACGTGCGATGTCACATGCCGTTTCAAAAGCAAGTGCAGCCAAGTCAGCAAAATATGCGATTTGGGTTTCTCCAAAAAATGAAAAAAAAATAATAATAATAAAATGAAAAATAAAAAATCAAGTTGGTTGACTTCTATTTATTAATTTATCTTTGTTAGTTGGAAGCGTACTCCGCCTATAATAATGGCCCCATTTGATATTATTTTGAAAATTTTTTACACATTTTTTAAGGTAAAAATTTCAAAAATACTCTCAGCACAATTTTTAAAAAATCATTTTTAAAACAAAACCATTTTCACCTATTTTGAAAACCGTATCCATAGTTTTTTTAGGTTTTTATTATCTTGGTACCATGTAATTTAATATAATATTATTTTAGTATACTGTTTTTTAGAAAGTATTAAAAAATATACCTTGTATTTTTTTAAAGTTCATTTGAGCATCCTGAGTTTATTTTTGGGAGAAAAAGCAAAATAGCATATTTTGGCTAAACCTTATTAAATAATGTCATATAGTTTTAAAATATGTAATACATAGCATATTATGAGTAATTAAGTAATATCTCATGAAAAATTGAGAAAAAATTCCTCAAAATACCCCCTTCTCTTTAACCTCTATATCTTTCACCCTCCTCCCTCGTCGACACCACCGTCGGCAGTATAAATACAATAGTTTCCAGGAAAAATCGTATTTACCTCGTGAATACAAAAACTTATCGACAACTTTGTCGGACCATCGATGGCCAATGAATATAATATTTACCAAGAAATACTTTATTTATCGTGTAAATACAAAAATTTACTGGTAACTTCGTCAGACCTTTGGCAGTTAGGAAATAAAATATTACTGTCAAAATACAAAAATTCACTAGCAACTTTGCTAGACCGTTGGCAGCAAGAAATACAATATTTACCAAGAAATAGTGTATTTACTGTGTAATATAAAAATTCACTAACAAATTCACCGGACCGTTAGCGGTCCAGAAATATAGTATTTCACTTAAAATAATATATTACGTATAAATATAAAAATTCATCAGCGACTTTGGACTGCCGCCGGCTGGAAAATATAATGTTTCACTTGAAATACTATATTATCATATAAATAAAAAAAAATTACTAGCAATTTCGTCGGATCATCGACAACAGGGAAATACTATATTTCACTTGAAATATTGTATTATAGTATAAATACAAAATTTCACCAACAGCTTCACCGTACTGCCAACGGCCATGTAACAATTCTACTTATATGGCCATTACTTAACTACATAATCTTAATAGTTAAACATATTTAACATAAGGCCTTTAGATTTACAGAATAATTTTATTTTTATAAAACATAATTCTTATTTTGATTAAATTTAAAATGTAATAATAATTTTTTGAAACTTATTCTTTTAAAACTAGCATAATTCTTAAAAATTATTCTTTTAATACCTTTCTTTATTTAAAATAAAACTTTTAAAAACATTTCTAAAATTATTATCATTATAATTTCTTACTAGAAAATTTACATATATTTGTTGCAACCTATTTTTTTAAAAAAATTTAAATCCCTTTTAAAATATGGTCGTGTGGCTGCATCCTTGGATTTTTTAAACGTATTTGCATTATATTACTTCACTATTCATACATACATAATTTATAAAAAATTTATTGTATGGAAAATACATTTTTACACAAGTGGTATCCATTCCTATCTCTACCATTCACCCGTCGTTTCCCACTATCCAATCTAATGTTGTTGATAGGTTTCTTTCCTATAGTATGAACATAATATTTCTTTCCTGTAGCATAAACATATTGAAATGAGCTTTTGCTTAGCAAGTAGGAACTTAAACTTGTAAAATATAATTAAAAATCATTTGAAAATATATGCATGAACATGTTATACTTTTTAACAACTTGTTTTATGCTTAATTATTTAAGTTTATTTTATCTTAGTAACTAGGCCTAGGTGATCATTTCACATGTGTGAGATCCTTCGAAAGTTAGGGTTCGTAAGGTCCCAATGACACCAAGATCATAAACTATGCTAAATTACACTAAAGCCTCATTGTAGGTCGAGAGAGAGGTTGATATGACACCATTAACTAGCCTTATTAGTTTCACTTGTCTTATTATGTATATGCAATGTGACATGTTACCACATAAGACCATACACCAAATATTAAAAACATGCTTAACAAAAAGTGAGTAAATAGTATATTTTAATATGGCATACATTACATATCATATATGACCTAAGAAAATACAAATATAGCACATTTTAATTAAGTTAATATGACCTAACATAATATAGTAGGGCATAACACTGAACATGCATTTCATAATTTTAGAAATCATGTAAAAATATTATATTTGAAAACTATTTATGTTGTGTGCGAGATTTCTACTTACCTATTTTCTAAAGTAAGATTCTCTACTCGCCAAGAATTCCTATGCTCTACAGACAAATTCTATATAGAAACACTTACTGAGAGTGTAAGAGTAACTTATCTTATACTATTTAAACTTTATCATAATCGTAAGGATTTTAATCCTTTCCTAGGATGTATTTTTCCCTTATCAAAATATCATCAAAATAACTATTTTTATTACAAGAATTAATTAATTAAATCCTCACAATTTTAGTTTTCCTTAATTCTCTTTGTTAATTTGTACTAAGGTTCATTAATTAATTTAGAAATTAATTAATTATCTTATCCTTAATTAAATCTAAATAATTTCAATTAACTAATTTCATAATTTTAGGGTTCATGAACTAAGTTCTAAATAAGCATTTTTTTAATTCATTTATTGGGCTCGTAATTAGGTTAAGGCCCATTAAGCCTCCAAGCGTTCCTAAGGCGTTCCATATACCATATTGTTGAAACTTTGATCCGAGAGGGCTCTTAAACCATTACGGGTGTTGGACTTGTGTGTAATATCGTGTTACTAGAGGTCTAGCGTATTGGGTTTTTGTAATATCCATTCTAACGTTCATTTGAAAACTATTAAAGTTCATAGAAACTATATCCATGTAATTTAAAGTTTCATATTAAAAATCACATTTTAAATAAAGTCTAAATTTGGAAAACAGTAAATAGTGGACTCCTATCGTTTTTTTTTAGTGCTACAATTTCTTTATTAATCGTAAAATAGAATTATGTCACTAAACGAGTGATTATTTATAAAACTAGTACTAAGAGACTTTTTGCTTAGTTCTAAAAGTTACCGTAAAACTATTAAGACAGTTTTCTTTTAAATTTTTCTTCAATAAAGTTTCTCATTTTGCATACTAGATATAAAAACTTTCATGTTTATTGAAATCCTAATTATACAAAAACACAAACTTCATAGGTTTTCTGGCCTGTCGATCCATGGAACCAGCCTGTAGATGTAAAGTCTGAAAAATTCGTTGGTTTAAATATGGTATTTAATTCAGATTTAAACAGTAAATTTTCTTAGTAACTCATATTTTTGTTAAATATGATATAATGTGAATTATTTACAATAAATTTTGATATGCATTATATGTAATTTTGTCCAATATGGAGCATTCAAACATGTGCAAATTTTATGAGTTTAAATACTTAAAAATTTGCAAAATACTCTTAAGATAAAATTTGTATCACATTAATTATGGTTTTTGTGATATAAATTTATGAATGATAATTTATTAGTAAAAGTAGAAAAATTATGCCATAGTCTAAAACAATGTAAAAGTTATTTGTTTAGTAGCCAGTTAAACTGATAGACATTTTGGTGTCTACAGTCTAACTATTGTTGGAATACGTGTAAAGAGACACTTAGAATGGAATAGTACACAATGTAGTATAATTATACAAAAAAACTGCAAACACAAATAGATGAACTATTATGTTGGAATTAGACAGTATGGGTAAAAAATAAGTCAGTATAATTTTAGACTCTTATAGAGAATATCTCCTCAATTTTACACTAACAGTATAAAAAAAATAATACAATGTAAATATAGACCATGTAATAGTAAGTGGGACCCGTTAAAGTGACAATCCAAAGGTGGAAAAACTTCCACATCATCCCCCTTGTAGAACTGGTTTAATGAGTGATTTGGAGCAATTTTTAACTGCAAATTAGTCCTTTAGAGATGTCATCAAATGGCTAAGGACTTAGTGATAAAAAATCCCCCCCTTTGTCTCCATCAAATTTTTCATGCAAGCTTGAAAACAAACC
This sequence comes from Artocarpus hirsutus, assembly GCA_946598075.1. Lineage (NCBI taxonomy): Eukaryota > Viridiplantae > Streptophyta > Magnoliopsida > Rosales > Moraceae > Artocarpus > Artocarpus hirsutus. The sequence continues at coordinate 55,500 of CAMOHE010045158.1, read as the reverse complement.
CATTTTCTTCATAGCGAAAAGACCGGCCACTTAAGCCTTCCTTCTTCTAAAATATTTTTCAAAATACTACCTGAAATCTACTATAGAAGCAAGCTCAAGTGATCTAGAACAAGATTTAGCAACTTTTGAAGGAAAAATAAAAGTTTTTCTCTTTTTTGTTTTTAGTGTTTTTCTTGAGTTTTTAAATAGGTTTTTAATGGGATTTTGTATGGCTATTGTCAAGGAAAGTTACCAAAGCTTAAAGCCTTTAAGTAGAGGATCAAAAACTTGGGGAAAACTCTTGGTAAAACCATATACCCTAACTTTGAAAGTTCATTGTTTTCATGAGTTTTGTGTATGGTTTGTACTATGTTTGGACTATAACATGTATAAGGGACACTATTCCATGATTGTTTAATGTTTTATATGTATGATGATATGAATGGATGCTAGAAACTAGGGCTCTAGTGCTTAAAAAGAGAAAGATTAACAAACTTTGTCAACATACAAAGTTCAAAGGGTTTTTAAAGAATCAAAGTTTTAACAAACTTGGAGTCTGGTTTATTTTCTAGACCAAACCCGAGATTTATTGAAATATTGAGATAAATAACCTTTGTGAACAAAACTTCATAAAATTTCAATTGGATCATATGGAAAAGTTTGAGTTTAAAAGAGGTGAATTTGAAATGTGGCCAAACCCCCACCAAAACGTTTAAATTTGAGGAAAGTTAAAGCATGAAATTGTAGATCTCACTGAAACTAAGAAACATTGTATAAGGTTTGTGAAAATTCTACTCGGATTATGAGTTATGAATTTTGCAAGAATTATTAACGAAATTTCAAATTAATTATAAAATGGAAAACATTTTGAAATAAAAATTTTTAGAGTTTTAATCCTTACAAAAAATGAAGTGCAATTGTAAAAAATGGTCTTTTTTGTTCTAGAGAAAAAATCATTAAGATTTTTGTATTTTAAGTTAAAACCGTAAAGTTTTGCTAAACTGGATTTTTCACAAAAAGAAAACTGATCTCTTATTTTCTACCCCGTTATGAATAAGTAAGAAAATAAAAATAGGTTCAAGAACTTTTTTAAGACCTTATCAAGGATAAAATTGTCATTTTTTCACAAAAAGGGCTTGAATAGACCCCGATATGTCTAATTTTAGAAGATGTTTCTTAGTAGGAATTTTTCTATAACCCATTAGTGTTGGGATGGTAATACGAAAGGAGAGGTTAAGTCACATAATGTTTGAGTTGCATAGTTTTTAATAAATGAATGAGTAACGAGACAAAGCGTAAAGAATGAGCATTTAATGTTTAAGTTCTGTTATTGATGAATAGATATATAGTAAGGAAGTTAGCTAATAAAGATATTTTTTCCAAATAGGATGCTTAGCTAATTAAGATGGAACAGGAATTGCATACGCTATGAAATCTAAGTAAGTCTCAGACTCTACCTATGGCATGGGCAAAATGGTTTTCAAAACACATTATTTATGTTATTGTATGAAATGGATTTCTTATGCACACTATCAAATTATCAAGCATCATATATGGTATGTCACAATAATTAAAGGACTGATAATCAATTCACTATTTAAGAAAAGATAAGAAAGCATCATACCAGTCTTCCGACTTAAGGGGAGTTTCAAGTTAAGTATATTATGGTCTCGGTGTTATGATGACCCATATTTGCACTTGGTACATACACTTGGGCCTATAGTTCAAGACAAGTTATGATGATATATTAATGTTCATAATTAAGCATACTTGATATCATGCATAAAGTTTTAAAAAGAAAATATTTTATGGGTTTAAGTTTGGATGTAATGAGCGATAGCTCACTTAGTTATTTTATGTTATAGGAAATCTAGTCAAAAAGCCAGAGTAGTTATTACTGTGGAGTTGGAAATGACAGTTGAGTAATGCAAAGACATAGATATAGATACAGCTGCTGAAAAGTTCCATTATTAAATATGTGTTTTTGAGATATACTATTTTGACAAAAACTGTTGGGGTTTAAATGTGATATATAATATATGTTAAACAAATTTTGTAAATATTTTTGCTAATGTATGTATGAAAAGAAAATTTTCATATAAGTTTAAATATTCAAGTTTAAAAAAAATAGTTCTCATTTTCATGACTAAGTAAGAAAGTTTAAGATTAAGTAAAAAAGATTAAGTAATGGCTCAAATAGTCGGGACACGAAGCAAGCTACGGGAGCACCTGTCTAGTCCAGCCTACTAGCATGGCCCACCAGCCAATCGAAAACTAGAAAATTTTATTTTTTCTTCTTCGAGCCTGAATCGAGTTTGCCTAGATTCCAACTTGCTTTCAAGTACCAGAACACAAAAAACATGTAGATTTACGTGGAGTCAGAAAAATTAGTCAGATGGGGTAGAGTGTACATTAACTTTGTCAAGAAAAATTAAATGAAAGAGATATAAAACTTTAGAAGGACGGAACCTAATTTTAGGGGAAAGAGATATAAAACTTTAGAAGGATGGAACATAATTTTAGGGGGCGGAATATAATTTTAGAGGGATGGAATGAAAGTTTTAAAAAATTTTAAATACAACATTGAAAGAAAAAGTTTGGGGGGGGGGGGGGGGGGGTGGCAGCCCCCCTTGATCCGTATGTATCACAGCC
>CAMOHE010045158.1:35256-45589 GCA_946598075.1 Artocarpus hirsutus | reverse complement strand
GGGGGGACCGGAGAGAGAGAGAGACCTGCATGGGTCTGAGACTTCACAAGTTAGTGAACGTTACGCTATGAGAAACATTTATATATATTGTATGTACACACTACCAAATCAAGGAAGTGCATTTGCATTTTTCGGTTTCAACGTTCAATTGAATGTGTGATTGCGGTGGTCCTGATCCATATAAACAGGTACAGCTAGTTGGATTTTTTTTTTTTTTTTTTTGAGGAGGACATGTTATATAACTTAGAACAAAGGATCTTCTAGAGTTTAATTAACATGAAAACTTTTTTTTAATATTGGTAACTAAGCATGTTTAGCGTGAACACTTTAATAATTATAATTCTCAGAAAGCTTATGCATACTTACACATGTAGGCATAAATTTAGAAGCAGGGAATTCAAAAAGAAAAACAAAATTCTACAAAAAAAAAAAGAAGAAAGAAAATAAATAAATGCAAAAAACAAGCTTCAGAAGAAAAATCAAATTGCTCGACAAATTTCTCGCTAGCAGTAGCTATTATATTGCACTTCTGCTGGTCAATAGAGACAAATATTATATATTCATAACATTTATTTATTTATTTTTATAGGCACTGCTTTATACAAATTTCCCGAATCGCAAACCGTAAAAGCTGGGAATTACTTCAAAAATTTCAGAGACTAAAGAAACACCCTGATGATCAGGTGGTACTGTTTCCAGGTTTCTCGGTCACTTGGTCTCGCACTTCCTTTTGAAGTTTGATCGTGAAATGGCTTTTTTCATCCACTTTGCTTGGCATTTTTTTCCACTGTAGAAAAAGAAGCGCCGCTTCATGTTTATTCAATATTCCAAATGCTTATGGCTTTGACGTAATGAGGGAAAAATTTTTTTAAAAAAAAGAAACATTATGGAAAAGGCAGGTTTGTAGGGACCTTTTTTTTTTTTTTTTTTTTTTCATTTTCTTTGCTTGCCTTGTCAATTTCTTCACTACTTTTGTTTTAAATTTCTTTTCCATTAATTTTCTATTTTTTTTTCTTTATCCTTTGATGCAAAAGCCAGAAGCAATCCAAGATGCCCTGTCAAAATTTCTCTCTAAAATTTGACCGGCTTTTGAAGAAGTATTAATCCTATACTCTTTTTAGTAAAACAACTCTCTACATTCTCTTTAAAAAAGTAGTTGTCCTTGCATTTTTATCGATAAGATAATGGCTTGATGTAAAAAACAAAAGTCAAGATACGCATACTGGGGGTTGGAAGACTTTGGAAGGTTTCAAAAACTTTTAAGTGGAATTTCTCACATATTTTATATTATTTTTTGTTTTTATCTTATGGTTCAAGCTATATTTCAAAGCACCCTAATAATCATACTAAATTATGAGGGAAAATTTCGACATTGAATCTGGCAATTTAGATCCACAGCTATTGATATATATTTTTTTGGTCTTATACGACCAATTTCTCTTGATTTTTTTTTTTTTTAAGGAAGAAAGAACTCTCATAATTAATTTATCGTTGTATAATTAAGTTGTCCCCTTTTTGATTGAAATAAAATACATTTAGTCATAAATAATTATCAAGACTTGTTGTGGTCCTTTCTAAATGAACATACTCTTGCTCAACATTGCGTTTGTTCAACATAAGACATGTTGAAAATATGTAACATCTTTTACCTGTTTATTTCACACATTGAACAATAATTCAAAGTATTTTCTCTTACAAAAATTTAAATTTTTAGTTAAGTTGTGTGTTCAAACCTATAAACCAAACGGCAGTTACTTTTATTCTATTGTTGTTTTCCGTCAAAGTTGCATTAAATAAATATCAAGTTATGATTCTCATTTTTATATGTTACATAAAGTATAGTAGCATTGGAAGAATCATAGCAATACCAAAATTATAATACATCTTTTTATGAAAAAAATTATAGGCAAGCTTTTGAAGTACCATGTCATGACAATTATGTATCCATGTTATTGGGTACTATAGCTTCTAGATTCTCTCCCTTCTTTTTATTTCTTCCCATGTTACGATATAAAGTGCATTTGAGGGCCAATTTTTGTTTGCAATGTGCCCGAATCACATGAAGTCACATCAAAACTGCTACCTTAAAATTAACATGAAGTTCTTTTTGGACACCTATTGACGACATAAAGGAAGATTAACTAATAAATGCCAAATATCTCTAGCAAAGAAAATATTTCCTAACATTTGAAGATTCAAATAACATCCTTTCTGGTTTTTATATTTAAACAAAATTTGGTGCTTAGAAATTATCTTAATAATGGTCATATGGATCTGCTATATATATCCGCTAGCGAGAAGAAAATTTATGGCTGTTGTTGTTTTGAAACTATATAACAAATAGGTTTTACATAGATGGATTAATTAAAAAAATGCAATCCCCCAACCAAAATAAAAATGGTGTACATTGTTAATTTTTTTGGTTAAAAAAAGATCAGTAGTGCTCTTATGTCCCAAACCATGAATAGAAGGCCACCTTCTACAGTAACATTGGGATCACTGATGGAATGACAAAAAGCTCTATCTTGGACCTTTATGAATCGTGATCATCTAATAGACCATGGATTTTAAGAGTCTGCATTAGAGATATAGTTTATGGTACCAATTGGTAGAGCAAACTTTACCTAAGAGAAACGAAGTCCTCACCTGGCCCTTGTTTGCTGCTATGCCACCACCTTCGATAGTAGGTGTACATTGTTAGTTTTTAGGTAAGTTTATATTAATCCGATATATATGGTATTTTAGAAGATTAACTCCAAGTGTCTATTACATTTTTTTGGTCATAGTTAAATCACTATGACAAATGGAGTACACTAAAAACGTTCAGGTAATGTGATGCGTAGCGTAATTTCATATTGGTAGTAATCTTTGTCTAATAAAAAAAGAATATTATTATCATTATGTTCTCTCTCCTCTTTTTTATGACCAAAATTTAGAGATCCCCTAATAGAACTAAAAGAATGTGCTTAAATTATCGATGGTGGTGGCTTGAGGGTAAAAATATCGCCAAACAAGGTTCTCTTTTATCATCTAACTATCGGTTATTTCATCCACAATAATATTACAATTATATCTCTTAACAGGCTTAATTAATTTCGCTCTCATCTGGTCATAAATTAAACGTTGCATTGTCATTTAACAGAATAGAGACCTTAAATAGGGGCTATATAAAAATTTGGTCCATAATTGAAGAGTACAATAAACTCCTTTTTTCACTTGCCATAATTTTCCATATTGTTATCATAGTAGGACAATAAGCTCCTTTTTTTCACTTGCCAAAATTCTCCATATTGTTATCATTAGTATTTGCGGCCTCCTTTCTATTAAGATTCCATTTAAATACCCTCCACTAACGATTTTGTAGTTTATGGAAACGAAAATGTTCAGAAAATAGGCCCCGTAAGACAATTCTGCTGAAAAGTCTTTGAATTCTCGAATTAAAAGGAAAAAAGAAAACTATAAATCAAGTACTCACTAATTTTTTTTCAGAATCGAAAAATTCCACTATTTCAAAAGGAAAATTAAAAAAAAGGGAAGGAAAAAGGAAAATCAAAAGAGCCACGTCAGACGGGGGTCAATGTAGCTCATTTGTGGGTAAAGCTGCATGTAAGCCAAGTGTGAAGCAAAGGGAATGCGAATGGCAAAGGGTCATTTTGGTTAAAAAAAAAAAAAAAAAGGGAGAGGGATCATTTTGGTTAAAAAAAAAAAAAAGAAGAGAAGAGAGAAGAACCATTTTTTTAATATTTGCCTTTTAAAGTTTTATTTTTTTGGGAGGGTAATATAAATGTTTTATTATGTTCCATCAACATACTAAAAGGTGTTTCAACATACTAAAAGGTGTTTGAAACATTTTTATTTTTTTTAGTTATAAATAATATAAAATTTTTATATATTATAATTATAATAAAAAAATTATTACAATTTAAAATTTTTATTAAAATAATTTTAACCAAACGATTTTTATCATTTTTTTTAAGTGTAAGATTTTTTTACGCTTCAATTTCCATTTTATATTATTTTTTTACTCATAAAGTGCCCGTACGAGCCGAACCCTAACAAATTCTCCAATTTCCACCGGCCCGGATCTTTCGCGACCTTGTTCTCAGACAAATTTTCTTTCGCGCAGTGCCCAAAAGTCCCTTCTCTCTCTCCGCTCTTTTTCTTTCCTCCACATTTCCCCCCCTATTTTATTTCTCTTCCTCTTTCTCTCTCTAAAAACAATTCTCCACTCTGGTTTTACGCCGGTTGGCAGCTAAAACCGCTATCTGTACATCTATCCTCTATATAAACTCCTTCTCTCTCCCTTCTTTGTCTTCACTTTCTCTCTCTAAAACGATATTGCCCATTTTTGCATTTTCCCAAACAGTACTGCTTTCTTTAGCTCCCTTTGCATGCATTCCATTTCTAGAGCAATCTTCTTCTTCTCCTTCTTCTTCACAAAGTAGTAGTTGCTTATATAATCCAAGTAAAAATGGATTCCAAGTGATTGCCGTGTGGTTTTAGATTCCTAGACGACCGAGTTTTTGTAACGCTTCATGTATTGGTTTCGTTTCTCGTTTCTCCTTTGTTTTTTTACCTTTCTCTTTTTGTTTGTTTCCTGAGAAAAAAAAAATAAGTAGTCTGCTCCGCTAATAAATGACTCGTGTTTTGTTTCTTCTTCTGATTCAGTAGAAAGAGTACAAACAAAAACGAAGAAGAAGAAGCTGATTCAAGTAGTTGTTGATGGCTCCGGCGACTAACTGGCTATCGTTCTCTTTGTCTCCATTGGAAATGTTGAGGTCTTCCGAGTCGACTCAGTTCATCGCCGCGTACGATGGCTCCTCTACCGCCTCGCCTCATTACCTAATAGATAATTTCTATGCCAATGGTAATCAACGATCCTTTTGTCTATTATCATCAATGAAGTAGAATCTTAAATGCGATTCTCATAAGAGTCGTTTATAAAATTTGAGATTATTTTAATTTTCTTTAACCGCCAATTTCGTAAGGCTTTTATCATGCTTTTATGTTATGTAGCAATCAATGCGTAGAAATGTTGCTATATTATATATATGTGTAAAAATAATATGCTGTTCTTGTGTAAAATAGTCTGACGAAAAGAGCAGTTTCTCTGGGACAAAATCTATTTTTTTCCCCTTTCACCTATTCTGCTAATAATTAAGCATATTCAAGTAATATACATATTTCTGCGTCACGTGATTTTCCTTCAGAAAAAAAAAACTTTTTCTGCTTTCTTTCTGTTTGGTTGCTGAGAAAATCGAGGTCACCTAGTCTGATTATTATCAATTTAAAACTTTTGTCGGTGTAAAAAAAATATAGATAATTGTATTCTTGTTGCTCTAACTGCATGTGATAGGCCTTCGTCACTGATTCGCAGAGTGGCGATTTTTTTCTTTTTTTTTTTTTTTTTTTGCCTCTTTAGTTTTTCCCAGTATTTTCTTGGGAACCAAACGTCCGATGCACCGACTTAGCAGTTCGTTTTTTTTAGGGTGGGCTAATCCGAAGTCTCAAGTGTTCTTGACGGGGGAAGAGGATCAACGAAAAGAAAGCCATGCGCCGAGTAATATCGCCGACGATTCACCTATATCGACCAGCTTTATCGATCCGCAGAGCCAAAGCCAAGCAGTCCCAAAGCTTGCGGACTTTCTCGGTGACTCGTCGTCCATGGTCCGATACTCTGACAGCCAAACGGAGACCCAAGACTCTTCCCTCACCCAAATCTACGACCCGGCCTACTTCGCCGACCACCAACAGCAAGATCTCAAGGCGGTCGCTGGTTTCCAAGCTTTCTCGGGCAACTCGGGCTCGGAGATCGACGACTCGGCGTCAATCCCGAGGACTCAGCTCGCTTGCGCCGAGTTCGCGGGTCATAATTCGATTGAGTCGTCGACTGTGAACGAGTTGGCCTTCGCGAGTTGCCCCACGGGGTCTTTGTCGCTTGGCGTCACCAGTACTCAGTGTCCGAGCCCTGAGAAAGCCGTTGTTCCTGTTGATTCGGACTGCTCGAAGGTGGTCTCCGATACTTTTGGCCAGCGAACTTCGATTTACAGAGGAGTCACTAGGTAATATACTATTCCTTCGGTCTCAATTTTTTTTTAAGATAATCTAATGGGTGGTATTAGCATTGGGTGTAGTGTTGATTCTTCCTGGGTTTCCTTTTTATTTATTCGTGTAGCAAAACCTCAAAATAGTACTCTACTATAATTAATTTAAAAGGGCTTTCCACAATCTGAAATCGGTAGTACCCTGCAACATTTTTCATCCATCGTACTGGGTTTCAATTGATTTTTGTGATCATGCATGAAAACCTGGAGAAACAAGGATTATTTGATTGTAATTGCGGTAATGTTATTGTTACAAATTACGAACTGAACTGTATGCTGTTTATTAATTTAAGGAGCATGATCCGTTGGTACAAGTCTTTTCTAATTTCTGAACTGTTGCAGGCACAGATGGACGGGTAGATATGAAGCGCATCTATGGGATAACAGCTGTAGAAGAGAGGGTCAGGCCAGAAAAGGTCGTCAAGGTTTGTTCTCTGTTACTAAAATAGTTTTTTATGCACTACATGATGACATGTGAATCTATGGGATTAAAAAATTATGTACATAAGACGCATGTACAGCTGAAAAGAAATTTGCATGCAACTCAAATGCATTATTAATGGGTAGGTGGGAGTGGTCAGCTTTGTTTAGGTGGGGACGTTTGCCATCTCTTATTTCATTAGTCTTTTATGATTGATTGACGGTATATACATGTACAAGTGGTACTTTTATTTTCTCTGTTCTGAGTTTTCTTTCTTTCTATCCTATTCATTTGATCAGATGTGCCGCCATTTTGTTCACGTGGGTTTCTTTTCTTTCCTGTCTTTTGGCTTAAGTGATCTCTCTCTCTCTCTCTCTCTCTCTCTCTCCCCCAACTCTCAACATTTCCCCTCCGTATCTTTCTCTTTCGCACAGGCTACGCTCCTGTCTCCGTACCCCCATTTTGCAAGGTTTTGACGCGACCCATACCCCAAAACCCCAGATGTTTGCAGACATCAATGGGGTTCTGAACAATTGGTCTGATTTTCTGAGCTTAGCTTTAACTTTTGCTTTTGCTTTCACAAGTCAGAGGAAGGCGGGTTTGACCAGAGCACCCATTTGAAAATTGAGATCAAATGTTTAATGCTTGCCCGCTACCATCGCCGAACCTAAGCGATAGTGGATCTGGTAGTGGGCTGTGTTTCCTGTCCATACACACTGGGGCCTAAATTATGTGTACAGACGGAAGAAAACAGCCTGCAGAGATTGGTTGCTTTTGGAAAATTGTTGCCTATTGATTGAAGTATGTCGACTGTACTTTATACATTACGTAGCTGAAGAAAGAAAAGTGGCAAAACCAATACATGATGGTAACAGTAAAAACACAAAAATAAGCATACCGAGTTTCTACGGGTGCTTCACTATGGGGCAAAGGTGTCCGGGGCAGACTATATGATAAAGACAGAACTTATGATTAACTGAAAGCCAAATAAAAAAAAATGTTAACTCACCCCACTGAGAGTTCTCTGAAAAGAAGGAAAAAGCTACTTGGTTATAAACAAAAAAATAAAGGATTTTGTTCCTCTGCCATTATATCTCGTGCATCATTTTAGATTAGAACTTTCATCCCTCTTTTATCAAAGTGAACATTTCTTTTTATAATAATCGTATTATTGATATCATTCCATGTTTCCTCTATGTTAGCCAAAATATCTTACCCCTAAAATGATTTGGTATTTTTGCTTTTCTTTTGCATGGAATGGGAATTTTTGATATTGGCTATGACACAACATTTAATCCCGCTCGACAGTTTACTTAGGTATGAAGTTCGCCACTGTTTTTTATCCATATATGTTTCGACCTTTCCCCTTCTTGTAATGAATTTTATTCCAAGTGCCACAAGTGTAATAATTTGTATTAATTTTTAGGTGGCTATGACAAGGAAGAAAAAGCTGCTAGGGCTTATGATTTAGCTGCTCTAAAGTATTGGGGTGCCAATGCAACCACCAATTTTCCTGTAAGATTTAAGCACTACAAATGTTAGGAACTTTTAGACGCATTGATCCATTTGCTTTTCTAGGTTTTAGGACGAAGGAAAATTACTCAGCTGGTTGAAATGATTGTCTCAGGTTTCTAATTACACCAAAGAATTGGAAGAGATGAAACATGTGTCCAAGCAAGAATTCATTGCGTCCCTCAGAAGGTAATGCCCAATTCCACCCTCCTGTTTCATTTCCATCTCAATTTGTTGTGTGAAGACGGTCGTGTAACCCCCCTTTTACCCCCCTTTTTTAATGTCTGATCAGGAAAAGTAGTGGTTTCTCAAGGGGTGCTTCAATATACAGGGGAGTAACAAGGTTAGTTTTTAGATTGTCCCATGAGATTTGCCCTGCATTGTTAAAATTTGAGTCACGAACGTGTGAATTGAAAATTATAGGCATCATCAACAAGGTCGTTGGCAAGCAAGAATAGGTCGTGTTGCCGGGAACAAAGATCTGTACCTTGGGACATTTGGTAAACAATCAACTTAAGTTCTAGTAGTGTCGCATCAATTCCACGCTTTACAGTTAGAGCCATGAGTTTTGGCTCAATGGTTGTTGCAAGTTGATGAAAGTTCTTTTTAAAGCACTTTTTTATCAACCATAAAAATAACATTTTCTGGAAATGAAATTTTGTTACATCACTCACAATAACGACCTAGCCTTTTGTTTTAATGGACAGCCACGGAAGAGGAAGCCGCAGAGGCATATGACATAGCGGCCATTAAGTTCAGAGGTGCAAATGCGGTGACCAACTTTGAAATGAGCCGATACGATGTAGACGCTATTGCTAAAAGCGCTCTTCCTGTTGGTGGAGCAGCCAAGCGCTTAAAGCTCTCCCTCGATGCAGAGGATCAAAAACCTTCTCTTACGCCCTACCAGCAAACCCAGTGCAGCAATAGCACCGCCACCACTGCTGCCAACAACATCAACTTCTCTGCTATTCAGCCAGTTTCAGCCGTCCCATGCGGGATTCCGTTTGATGCTGCAGCAGTGGCGCTTTACCATCACAATCTGTACCAGCATTTTCAACCTAACTACACCGGAAATGCAGATGCTGTAGGCTCTTCACCTGGCATTGCAGCTTCAGTAACGACCATGATTCCTCAGCCGGCTGAGTTCTTTTTATGGCCTCACCAGTCCTTCTGATTCCGGTTGCCAAGCAGATGTTTTTATTTTATTTTATTTTCATCCCCCTAATGTTAGCAGCTAACACCATATTATCCAAAGCCTTTTGTTCGTGGCTTCCTTTCTGGCTGACCAAACATCTGACCCCGTTAAGTCCCACCTCTCAACCTTGAGTAGAAGAAATGGCTTAGGATGTTTTTCTCTTTTTCGTTTTCAGGGCAAGCGTGTATTCGATACGCGGAAAGGAGAGCTGGATCTTGTAATTTAACTTATTAGATATCTGGTACAATGCCGAATAGGAGGGTTATCAACCTAGTTCAGAAGAATCTTCTTTTAAAACCTTTGCTCTTTGTTGTTAGTACCAAATAACTAATCTAAACAACTTAAAGAAGCCAAAGTCAGAATTGAATATCAGTTCCTAGTCCCCTGCATAATTTATTTGCCTCAAATATCTGTTCTCTAAATAAGACGAGTACGTTAAACGCCAATCTCACGAAAACTGATTAATTATTTGGCAAATTCATTGAAAAACAAAATCAGACAAAGGCATCATACTTTTGTCAGTACCTCAGGACCTCACCTTTTAACAAAATAGACTTCTGCCTTGGCAAAATCAGGTTCTTTACAAGATTCCTTGATAGATAATGGCGTCAGCTTGCTAATGCAAATTATTCGAACTTCGTTTTCTTTCTTTCGCTCAACAACCACATTGAACCGTGGCAACCCACTTTTACCTGATGGATGAAAGAAGTAAAGGCAATAATTATTCTCCAAAAAAAGGTAAAAAAAGCACCCCTAGCAGGGTTTTGTTTTAAATTTTGCATATTTTCTGTTCTAAATAATTTTGATCATATTTGATATTAAAAAAATAAACTGCCAATAGAGTAGGCCACCATAAAATTCACTTCAAAACTTTCACGCCTAGTCTAAACTATGGTTCTACAATGGAACCGGCACCTAAGTGGTAGCAGATTTGCAAAGTTGAAAGACAGTTGTATGCACGCTATTTGTTTCTGCCTGCTTATCTTGTTTGTTAGGTCTACATCCATAGGCCAAATTATAATATTTAATTGTAGGAAGGGATATAAATATAGCTATAAGTGAATTAAATAATAAAAAAATTATTAAAACATTAGGTCAATC
>CAMOHE010045158.1:0-24737 GCA_946598075.1 Artocarpus hirsutus | reverse complement strand
ACTTACAATATTATGAAGATGATGAAAGAGCTTTCCTATTCAATGTGATAGCAACTCCTACGTTAATCCAGCAAGTAAAACAAGGACAATGGTATGATGAAGGATTACGTATGGTTTGGGAACAAATACAAAATGGTGAATAACTGGATGGATGGCAAATTGAGCCAGAAGGATTCTTACTTTACAAAGGGAGGTTAGTTGTTCCAGAGGATCCCTATCTCAAGCATACGGTGCTAGATGAGGCGCACCGTTCAAAGTTTGCTATTCATCCTGGAAGCACTAAAATGTATATGGATCTGAAACGATAATGCTGGTGGTGAGGAATGAAGCGAGACGTAGCAACCTTTGTCTCTAAGTGCATAACGTGTCAACAGGTTAAAGCAAAACATCAAAAGCCTAGAGGCGAGTTGAAGAGTCTACCTATTCCAAAATGGAAGAGGGATCATGTGACAATGGACTTTGTTACCGGATTTCCTAAGACTCAAGTAGGGCATGATGCCATTTGGGTAATTATAGATCATTTAACTAAGACAACCCACTTCATCCCAATCAAAACTAGTTACAATGTCGCAAAATTATGCCAATTGTATGTGGAGAAGATAGTGACATTGCATGGTATACCCATGTCAATAGTCTCTGATAGGGATACACGTTTTACATCAAAGTTCTAAAGAGGATTGCATAAAGCTTTGGGAACACAACTGAATTTCAGTACGCCTTTCATCCTCAAACAGATGGACAATCTAAACGTGTCATTCAAATTCTTGAGGACATGCTTTGAGCTTGTGTATTAGACTTTGGAACCAATTGGGTTACACTGCTACCATATGTTGAGTTCGCATACAACAACAGTTACCAAGCGAGTATTGGAATGGCTCCATATGAAGCTTTATATGGTAGGCCTTGTAGATCTCCATTGTGTTGGGCTGAAAAGGAGGAACGTCTCGAACTTGGGCCTCAGTTTATTAGAGAAACAACGGACAAGATCCGAATTATTCGTGAACATCTTTAGACAGCTCAAAGTCGACAGAAGAATTATGCAGATAAGAGGAAACGACCTTTAAAGTTCCTAGTTGGAGACTTTGTGTTCTTGAAGATGAAACCAAAACAGGGTGTATCTCGATTTGGTGTTAAAGGAAAGTTAGTACCAAGGTATACAGGACCGTTTGAGATTGTAGAACGCATTGGAACGCTAGCATACTGTTTAGACCTACCACCATAATTGTCTCATGTACATAACGTATTACATGTATCGATGTTAAGGAAGTATGAGCCCGACCCTTCGCATGTGATCATGTGGCCAGATATGCCCATTCAGGGAGATACTACCTATGAAGAAGTCCTAGTTCAGATCCTAGATCATAAAATAAAAATATTACGTCATCTTGAAATTCCTCTGGTGAAAGTGATGTGGCAACATCATAATGTGGAGGAAGCCACATGGGAACTTGAATATGAAATAAGAGAGAAGTATCCACATTTGTTTTAACATTGTAATTAGTGTACGAAATTTCAAGGATGAAATTTTTAGAGGAGGGGATAGTTGTAATGACCATTATTTTAATAGGTATGATTTTTGTAAAATCATATGAATAAAATGTCATTTTAGTATTTTTACTAAGTCTCTACAGTAAATATTTAAAACCTACCTATCACCCACTTCTACCAACCTTGTCCCACTACATTAATGCTCAATTAAGTAGCCACCTTCTCATTTGGCTAAAGGTTTCCGAAGGAGACATAGAATTAATTCACCTCAACTACTTAAAGACATAGAATTAATTCACCCCAACTACTTAGAGATATAGAATTAATTCACCTCAACTACTAGGAGACATTGAAATATTTTCTCAACCACCTTTTTAATGCTTTTTTCATTTTCTTCCGCAACTTGCCCCATTTGCTTCCTCAATTATGTTGACATTATTTGCTAAAAGTCTCCATGGGAAACATGATAATGTTTTCTTTTAATGATCATTTTTTTCTTCCTACAGTTTCCCTATAAACCTACAATTTTCTCCCGCTCCTCAATTATTTTGATGCCTTTTTATTCAACCATCACCATTTTCTTCTCTAGTTTCTCATTCTCTCCTTTCTTACTTCAATTTCTAACTAAAGACACAAGGCATAAAGCTCTCCTTGTATCCAAGTAACTATAATTCCCAGCCATGTTTAAAGCCGTTTTGGAGTCAACTCAAGCTTGATTTTTAATCCGAACTTTGGTGATTTTCAAAGGAGTTTTGAGGTAGGTTTTCTTTAATTTAAACTTGGTTTTTAGTATATGTTTTCTCCATTTTTAATGTATGATTTTCGTGTTCCAAGTTTATGCAAATTTCTAGTTATGTTGACATGCATATTTGAGCATTTATGAACAAAAACTTGAGTCCTAAGTTAAAACTCATAACCAACCTTTATTTTGGTTTGACAACAATGTTAGGAACATGTTAGGAATGTTTAGAACTAGTTTCCATAGCTCTATGGTTAATGTTTTAAGGTTTTGAACTTGAAGAACAAACTTAAGCATGTTTTTATCATTATTAGCAAGAAAGGCTAGATATATGGTTTGATGATGATTTTGGTATAAAGCTCATGAGAATATGTTTATTGTGATTATATAATGCATGCTGCCTATTTTGGAATGGTTTTGAGATTTTGAACAAGAATAATATGCTTTGGGTTAAAGAGAAACTTAACCTTCCATAAACCTTGTATTATCTCTATGGGCAGTAGCCCTTTCTTGAAATTCTGGGATTAGATGAAAATGAATTTTATAAATTGGTTTATATATTTTAAAAGTAGACATCCTAAGCTTTCCAACGAGCTATCATGAGCCTAAATTGAAATTGTATTTTATTTTCTATGAATTTTTTAATTTTCAGATTGGAAACTAGTAAACCTACCAGTGGCAGTATACCACCTATAAACCTATGTGCTAATTGTAGATAGTGAAGCCAACGAGCTATCATGAGCCTAAATTGAAGTTGTATTTTATTTTCTATGAATTTTTTAATTTTCATATTGGAAACTAGTAAACCTACCAGTGGCAGTATACCACCCGTCTATCTTAAGTAAACCACCTATAAACCTATGTGCTAATTGTAGATAGTGAACCCAACTTTTTGCAAAAATATACAGCCAGTTTGCCATCGTATGCCAGCTGCTAACTTAAACCAAGAACCCAACTTTGCTCACCTTATAATCCCTTAATGTCTGGCAATATTTCCAACACTATCCGAGGTAATTTATAAACCTTATTAGAGACTAAAATATATAGATTTACACATAATTCATTTATGGATGTGGTTATATGTTGTGCTTTAGTTTTAATTGTCCTTATGCATGCCTTAGGATCAAGGGTGTGTGGAGTTAACGTTAATTAATCCCGAGATTAAAGGATTGTTGATAAGCTTGGAAGGTAGGGATTCTATTACTCATCTTTTGTAAGGTTTTTATGGAATTAAAATTGATTGTTTTACCACAAGACATATGTATCTATGTTGAACTGTTATTATATGATAATCACATATGAAACTATGACATGAACTCGCCCTGTATTAATTAGTAAGGAACATAATGAATTAACATATGTTGTTATAAGTTGAGAAGCATGGTTAGGAAAATTGACTCTTTAAATAATGATTAAACATTGAGAAATGGTAAGACGTGAAGAGAGCGGCGGTTATGTCCTTGGGCACGAATACCCTAAAAGGTAAAATAGGGTTGGGGGGGGTGTTGTGATGATGCTCCCTTGGGTCGAAAGTCCCAAAACACACTGTAGAGGAATCGACTTGGTGAGGACTCGGAGCTTGATGTCCCCTCACCGGAATACCCTCGGAATGTTTGGAGGGTAGCCAAGCACGCCCATTTGGGTTTTGATAAGTTGAGCGTTACTTTATTTAATGTGGATACGAAAGAATAATGATGAATTGTAATATTTGTATATATGTATAAGTGTGAAACTTGGTAATGATTAACTATGGTATCCACAAGATATGATCATAATAAATCTCATAATCTGGTATATGATGTAAATTAACTAATCATGTAGTTTTAATGTGGTAATGAATAAAACCTTAAGGTGAGTAATGATTTTCCCTACTGGGCATATTGATGCTTATCCCTATCATATTTACATCTCTCAGGTGAAACTCAGTACAACTTATCTGACGAGGAATAGGCAACAACACTGTTGATTTCATGTTGGAAGATCTTTGTTTAATTGTAACTCGTCTAGATTATGTAAGATTCGTATTTCTTTTGTGATGGCTGTGTTAAGTTATTTGGGAATGTACTATGGTGATGATGACTGTATTTTAAATATTTGGTGCTACATTAAACACTGTGGTTTGTATTTTAAATGTTTATTTTTATTTTTTTTATTTTTGTTTAAAGACCCATGGGCATTGTTTAATGGACTTAAATAATATTGAATCTAAGTTTATTTTTATTTATTCAATACTGCTAACCTCCACACATGGGCGTTACAGGAACTCAAGCATACTGACTCCAGCCTCTATAAATAGGCCTAGAGACCCCTATTCGAGGGGGTTAAAGACTTATTTTACACACACTCACCTATTCACAAAACATTTTCTTTCACACTCATTTTATTTCCAAAATCTCTTGAGAAACACCATAAATTGTACCAGATTTCAAACTTGGTGAAGAGATCTCGTCTTCAACATTCGATAAAGCTCAAATGAAGTGAACCACTAATCTTTGCGTAGTATCTTGTTTAGCATTCATGTTTCTCTGATTTACGTTTATAATTCTTGTTATAATCTGCAACTAACATTTATTGACTTGATTCTGAGTTTTGAAGTTTGTTTAAGACCCAATAGTAGTGATCAAGGGCCCAATTAATTCAAATTTACTTTTAAATTAAATATTTACATGATTTAGTTTAATTGTAGATCCATCAACAACAAAAGTATCAAGAATTGAAATGTATTTTTCATTCTTTGAAAAATGATTCATATCTATAAATATAAAGTTACTAATAATTAGGCAATTTTTCACATTTTAACGTAATATTTTGGTGTGAATTAAGAGTAAGATAGTAATTTAACATCACTATCAGGATTGAAAGTCCCGATTCTGAGGGAGTATAAAATTGCTAATCTCATTTATTAATCTCAAATTTATGGCACACAAATCCCACTCCCTATCTACGATATAAAGGGCAAGTAAACATGATCCTAATGATTAAGCAAGCCAGAAGTTAATCGTTAGTTTCAAATTTTATATTTCATTTATCATCGAGTCTACCCCGCCCAATCCAACTCTAACAGTAACTTAACTTTATCTGAGTAGGTTTCATGTTTGGGTTGCTTGGTACGTCAACATGACTCAGACCATCCCAAACTGATTTGGATGGGTTAAAAAACCTCAAAAACCCCGTCCAATGTTCACCCAAACTGATTCGGATGCCATTAAGAAGCAACTATGGATCAAAAGGCCAACCAAAATGCTAGAGCTAGGGCACGGCTCAAACTTTTCTCATGGAGAATATAACTACATATTCTAGTACATACAAAGGTCATTCATTCAACAATTTAAACTTCATCAATCATAGAAAAATGAGTAGATATCATCAAAATCCCAAAGTCTCCCAAGTTCTTCACTCAAACGTCTACATTCTGAGATCAAACTCGGAGGAACTCTGAACTTCAGAAGTCAAAATTTGAGAAAAACATGACCATGCTTCTAGACAAGTCTCATGCCAGTAAAACGGTGGAGATAGGAATTTAAACTATTTCATCCGCTATCTATTGGCTACAAAATTTTGCAAGGTCCTCTGAATCCTTACTTCTAGTTCTATATTCTCAACTATCTGACATCTCTTTCCCCACTTTTCTACATATCCCAAAAAGGAAACAGCTTGGAAAATTGTAGTATACTAAACTGTTCTCAATTCTAATATACACCAAAATGAAAAAGCATGAACTCTGTACACTTGAAGTAAAAGGCCCCACAAAATAGTTGCTTCTCTGTTCTGAAGAGAGAGAAAATCTCGTTAACAAACATCCAGCAAACACCATCTTATCCCCCAACAATTTGGCACTTCGGGACTGACTTCCTCAGAACTGATGTCCCTTGGAAGATCAACATTTGGTATTGTTTTCTGAAATGGTTTAGCTGCAACAAAAAATATATTGATCAAATATCTTAAACTATTTATATTTTATACATCAAAAGAAAGAAAGGAAAAAAGTTGCATTCACCTCATCTTGGGTTAACCTACTAAAACCAAACTTATTGGTCCATATTGATTCTGCCTCAGCAGCAGCTGGTAGCACAAGATTTTTCACGTTCAAGAACGCAAGAAATCTCTCAAAACATGCAAATAAGGCTTGGAAGTAACCCTAAAAGAAAGAGAATTACAATTTAGCAAAAGTCTGTCCATCAAAACTCACTTTCAGTTGCTGAAGATCAAAAAGAAAAAAAGAATTCAAAAATTAAAAACAATAAACTCAGTCAAACCTGTCCTTGATATTCAGCACTTGTCGCCACCAAAGGAAGCTCTGCCACTTCTGACCCATAAATACGAAATATCCCGGCCGAAACGAGGCATTGGCTGAAATACAAGCAATTAGCATTATATATCCAGTTACCATCTATAGAGAATAATACGACCACAAATTCAGGTATTTATTACTTTACTGTCAGAATTGCACAGTACATCCGACTAAAATCTTGGCCCATGATGTTGTTTCTGTAGAATTAGTCAATGATTCTATATTAATAGTCAAAAAATAAGTTCCAATACATAATGCATAATTAGATAACAAACAGAACAAGCAAATTGGCATCTGATTAATGATCAACAAGTAGATACTATTGCTCACCCATATAGCATGTCAGGAATTAAGTCACGGCGTGTGGCAGAATCAGTTATTGGAGCAAACCGATCCTAGAGCAGAAAGTAGAAAACAAATAAGTACTACAAGTAAAATTAAAACAACAAACTCTCAACACAAGACCATTAGTGCCGGCAACAGCCAAAGGCCAATGACAAATGTATCTAGAAGGCTCAGAAAAATGGTGCACAAAAGGCAACAGAAACTGTCAATTAGCGGCTTAAACATTTAACATCAACATGTTGTACATTGTTTGGAACAAACTTCTCATACATATCTAAACATCGCAACCAATAAACACTCACATGGAAGATGCCTACAGCTTTGGAGAGCAGTAATGCTGTCTCTTCATCAGAAGCTATTTTCCCATTCAGTATTCTCCATTTTATATCAACTTCGGCCCCACACTGCAAACCTTCCTCACTGTGCTTCTTCTTTATAACACTGAGAAGAGCATCTGGAAGCTTCTCTTCTCCACGAACAACCAATTTCCCTAATGCTGCATTAATCTTGTGACAGTCTTCACAACAGAACCACATCCCATTTGGCAGCTCCTGGTACACAAGCATTTTCAACCGTTAGTAAGGAATTCTAAGAATAAATGGTCCAAAAGAACAGAACAAATGAGGGGCACCTTGAGATCTTGCATTCCATGATCCTTCAAACAGCCTACATGAAATTCCTTCTCACACTGGGGACATTTAGGAAACAAAGATTAATGACGCTTAATTATGAATCCACAAACAAAGCAATAAAGATTTAAGACTAGACAGTATTTTCAAGAAAAAGAAAAAATAGAAACCTTCTTAAAACAAAATATGTATACCTGATCACAAAACAGAACCGTACGGGGACCAAAATCAGATTTGCTGAAATCATGACCTCTGCAGATGCAAAGATGTGAATATATCAAGTGTTAAAGAAACCAACATGGTTTGCAACAGTCAGGAACAAACATTTATGACACAAGTCGATTCATAACAAAAATATTTGCTGCTTTAACAAAATTATCTAGTTATCAGTAACAGATACATGAAAGCAACCAAAAGAGATGACATACCCACACAGTGCACATCCGCCAAAATCAATTTCTCCAGTATTCATAATGCGGATGCAACGGTTGGTTATCTGCTCTATAGGATCAATACCTGGGACCCTCCCAGCTGCAAGGGCATTGGGATTATGCTCCCCAGACTTTTCTTTTAAAAAAAGATTCTGGCATAATTTGCAGTACCAAGTACCAGAAGGGGTGCTAGGTAGATTAATGCATCCTGTAATGGCAAAAAAATTCATGACGTTAACAGGAAGTTTGAAGTTCAAAACAGTGAACTTTACAAATTGTATAAGCAAAGGGATAAAGACCACACCTGTGGTAGGCAAGTGATAAACCATTAAATTCAGAGCAATATAAACGCAAAAGTTAGTGGCAAATACATAAAAGTAGCATTGATTGCAAAAGAGGCAAGAAGCTGAAGTTACAAAATGCTTGACAAGTATATGGAAAGACGTACATGCAACACTAAGGAAACAGAGAGAAATTACACTGCATTTTTCAAAATTCTAAACTCTCCAAGGCTTTGGCATGCAAGTGCAAATACAAGAAATGGACTGAAGAAAAATCAGGTCTACCACATCACATCTTGAAATTTTTTTACCGTGACTTTTTTTTTCCTCAATTACTAATTTTCATACAAATTACTGTTATTATTTACCAGTCTTGTGGAATCAGCTATAGTTCAAAAAAGGATGGGGAAAAAGGGACTAAAGAAGAGACATATGGACGATATAAAAATGCAAGAGAAAAGGGCAAACATATTAGGGCTGTGATACATTTTGCATGTTCCAAAATTTCAAACATCAATAATTCTCTTCATTCGTGAATCCAACAAGACCATAGACAATTATCATTTTTAACTTGTTATAACAAACACTGGATTTCCAGGCAATACACATTAATAAGAGTAGGGCTCCAAAGTTAAAGATAATGGACATGACTAAATATAGGCTAAGCCTAAGGTCAACTTCTTTTCATAATTTTCCATGTAGGAGGACCAAACAAGAATCCAAAACTAAAAAAAATCCAGGTATTTTGACATCTAGATACATGAGAGAAACCAAATGCAAAAAAAAAAAAATCAGTAACTGAGAGGAAAGTGAAACCTACGTCGATGAAATGCCCTTGGACATCCATCACAGCACAAGAGATCTCCACCATCTTTACAGACAAAACAGAGATCATCATTTTCATGAGTAGAGAACTTGCGATCCTTCAATAGAGACAAGGACAATTCATGGAGAGACACCCCATTAGATGTGTAAATATGTAAGTATCTGCCACAAAAAAAGCTTACCCAAGTCAAAATAAAAGATATCAAAAGCATGTGCTAAATTAAGTGTCTAGAAGCTTTCTCCCAAAAGTAGGCAGGTCATCCAATAAAAGTATTATTATAATTTTTTTGTTAAATTCCATCTTGCTGCAAAGGGATAGTGTCTCAAATATTATTAAATTAAAGAATCCTAGACCAAAAGTTTAGATTTAACCACCAAAAATTAATGAACAAAGACTCACGGCTTCCGACGTGATGCCCAACCGGCATGAGCTTCAAACTGAGAGGGACTGACCTGCGCTTGGGGTAAAATAAAAAAATAAAATATAAAAAATAAAAAATAAAACTAAATAAAGTTTTGCCAGTATGCAAGGGAGAATATCAAATAAAGGGGACACTAAAATTACCTCAGAATTGCAGCAACTACAAATGATTCCAGGCCCCATTTTATAACCAACCAACAGTTTCTGCCAACAACATACGACTATGAACAAAAAAAAATTCTCAATAAAATCGCTGAAAAGTAAAGCTTGCTGTTCTTTATTGATACCTGTCCACGAGAGTAATATGCCACTTCAGTTCCATCTGGCAAAATATCTTCCTCGAAAACCAATTTATGCAGCCGAACATCCCTTCATGTAAGAAAGCAAACAGACGTTTAGATTCACGCTACCACAATAACTAAAGGCAAGAATCTCATCTGAACATACCGTTAAACTAAGAAAAGTGAACAAACGAGAGAGAGAGAGAGAGAGAGAGAGTACTTTTTTGTTATTCGTCCCTGGCTTGTACTTTGTGATGAATCACACTTTGGAAAACTATTAGACAGCTTTGGGGTAAAAACTGGCTTCAGTGACCTGGGAGAAGCTTTTGAAATCATAAACTAAGAAATGTGTACAAATGTGAGAGAGAGAGAGCGAGAGAAAGAGAGAGAGTACTTTTTCGTTACTCGTCCCTGGCTTGTACTTTGTGATGAATTACACTTTGGTAAATTATTAGACAGCTTTGGGGTAAAAACTGGCTTCGGTAACCTGAGAGAAGCTTTCTAAATCATAAACTAAGAAAATTTTCTTTACTCATGCATAACAGCGCAACTCTTTCAATCTGACAATAAACACCATTTCTTTTTTTTTTCGAAATGGAAATAAATACTATTTTCACAGATAATATTGCAGGCAAAGTTCACAGAAGTCTGCATATATCTGTGGAGTGAACAGTTAGAAACTATAAGACAAGCATTCATCTTGCTAAGTGTAACAATAGTCTTAATCATGTTAACAAGTTGAAAATATAGCTTACTCGTCATTGTTGTCCACAGTTTTGAGCATGTTCGACTGAGATTCTTTCAAGTCCACGCACGAATTACAAAGTAGCATTGCTTTCCTGGTGCCAGCTTCAGGCATAGACCCTATAATTCATTGAGCATCAATAACGTTGCATTGGCTTACAAATGCAAATAGACATCTTACATTGGACATGAAAGAAACCTTTGCAATTGAGACAGGTGTTACACTTTCCAATCAAAGAGCAACCAATGACCCTTTCAACAGCTTCTTCAGAACTTATTAACGGAAAATTTTGGCACACGTTTATGATATCACGGAGCGTGTTTCCATTCTCCAAGTATATATACTCTGGCGGACGCTTATTTAAACTACCAGCATGTAGCTCAAACATAGTTGGAGTAACAACCTAAATAAGTTCAATAAAAATATGATTCAAACGTGAGACATTTGACATGTCATAGATAAACTTCTGGTCAAAAACAAAATAAGCAGTCTCACAGTTCTTACCTGTTTTCCTTTACAACTACCACAATGACACACTATCCCGGAGCCTGTGATCACTCCCTGAAGTCCTAAATCTCCAGTTTCTCTTACCTAAAATAATTGACAAATCATGGTAGTAAACTTCAAACAACAATGGCATACACAGAAAACAATGAAGACATGATTTATAAATAAAAAAATATAAAAAAAAAAAAAAAGAAATTCATACCTTTGGGCCTCTCAAGTACCTCACAAGCTGTCCCTCGAGAATTCCTGTCTCAAGAAGGTCTTTCAATCTGGCGGGAAACTTCTTCCCTGCATTGGAAAATTTCTTCGCCACCTTTGCCATCAGCGTTACTGACTGGCTACAGTTCTTGATGTCGCTCTCTTCTGCATCATTTTCCGCTGCTGCTTTCACTGCTTTCTCCGGCTTGGGCTTCAAAGCTGACCGAGTAAACCTCCTTACAGGTTTCTCGGGCGTTGTGTCTCCTCCCTTATTTATGTCATTGATTGGAGTTTCCGATGCTTCGTCCAATGAAGGCTTTGTAAAATCGTTTTTCTCTCCTTGGTCCTCCAAGGGCTTATCTTTAGACACAGGTTCTTCTACCAAAGGCTTTGAAACTTCCATTTTCATTGTTTGCTCTTCCATGGGCGTATCTTCGAATAAATTTCCATCTCTTGAATGCTCTGATTTCTTCAGTGTCTCTATCTCTGGTTTTCGCCTGAAAACCATCCGAGTAAATTTCTTCAATGGCTTTTCAGGCCTTGCATTACCTATATCATCTATTGGAATTGCTATTGTTTCACCCACTAGAGCCTTTGTGGGATGAAATTTCCCGGATTGCTTCTCTGTTGGCTTTTTTTCGAACATGGCTTCATCCGCCAAAGGACTTTCAGATCCAATGACCTGTGCTTTCTCTTCAATGGGCTTAACTTCGGAGAAAGGTTCATCCATGGAAGACGTCTCTGCTTTTTCCTCCACAGGCTTATCTTCGTGCACCATTTCAACCATCGACGTCACTCCGGAATCAATGTTATTTCTTTGCTCTTCCACTGGCTTATTTTCACATACGGGTTCATCAACCAATGGCATGTGCGAAAAGACTTCCTCCATTCGCTCTTCCACAGCCTCATTTTTGCACATAATATCCTCCCCAGAATTCTTTCTGGAATCGATTCTCACACCTTCCTCCTCCACAGACACAACCATACCACCATCATCCCTCATCTCGTCGTCCTTGGCCAAATCCTCCACCAAATCACCACTCCCGAGCTCGTGCTCCCCACCAATTTCATCCTCCACCAGCTCGGTCATCCTCTCAGCCACCGTCTCCAAATCATCACCGGAAGCGTCCACCACATCGCTCTTCGCCTCCTCCTCCTCGCTCACGGCAGTATATCCCTCCTTCGCCTCCGAGTTCTTCTTCAACCTCTTCACCCTCCGCCCTTTCCCAACATCATCCGAACACTGTCCAACCTTCCTTGACGACCGAGTCCGACCCAGGGACCCACAAATCTCCGTCTGGACCTTGAGCGCGAACGCGAACTCGCGCTTCAGCCCCCGCCGGACCCTCGACAGCACCACAAACTCCGAATCCGCGCCTTTCGCCATGAAAAACCCCCAATCGGGAAAAAAAAAAAAAAAGATTTAACAAACCCTAAAAAAAACCTGAAAAGATCCTAAATCTCTCCTTCGGATTAAACCACGAATAAACAGTGGAAGAAACAATCACAAACACCACGCGAAATCCCTGCGTCCGAGCATTGAAGATTTTGCGGCAAAAACCAGAGAATGGAAACCTGAGTGATGAAGAATATTTCTAGGGTTTCTCAGAGAGAGTTTTTTTTTTTTTTTTTTTTTTTTGAGGATTAAAAGACTTCGGTGGAGGAATAAGGAAAGGGCGTATTTTAGGTCGGTTTGGTTTCTGTGAAGAAGAGAAGACCAACAGCTTCACAAACAGAGGGTTATTGAAGACAGAGGTCTATAAAGGAGGGGAGAGGAGAGAGATAATTAGCCAACCTACGTCTTTTCTTAATGACGAAGATGCCCCTATGGTTAGGATGAGGACGGTCTTATTTTTGGAATTTGCACGTTAGTCCCTGCTATATATTTTTATGTTCTTGTTTTTCCTTTGTGTTCTTTGTTTTTCCGGCACTAGCAAAGGGGCATGATCTTTCTTCCTGCCTCGTAGTGAATTCTAGAGCGGCGTCAAAACAAATTTAATGTGGTTTAAGGAATGAGAATGAATGAAAATTTTTTTGTTTTAATGAATGAAAATTTTTTTGTTTTTGCTTGATATAAAAACCAAGTTATGGCTTAGTTTTGAGCTCCAAGTCTACACATTGAAACAACTTTTGTGATTTCATGTTTAAAATCGAAATCATATATTTCCTATGTGTTGATCTTTTATTTGTAATTTCTTTAGATAAGAACGAATATATTGTGAATTCGTGAAAGCAAGTGATTTGGTGACCTTTAAAAAATAAAAAATAAGGAAAAATACACTGAAAAGATACATTTGTAGTGCATTAAATACAACCTTTTATCAATTATTACTCAGCCTTTTTTCTTCTTCTTTGTACCTTCCTTACTAAGAAAACACAATAAAGAAAAATAATATCATTTATATCAGATAGTTTTTATCCTATTTAAGTTAGATGTACTACGCGGAATGTCTGACAGATCTTACTTAAAAAAACTCATATACACGTTTTATATGCTTCATATAATATCTGCATTTGCCTTGTCATCTTCGAATTTCATTTCCGAGCAAGAAGACAAATTCTCCATTTTAGCTAGAATCAAAAGACAACTACTGGTGGCGGTGTTGTTTTGTTCACAATTGTTTTGAAGTGAACCAATATTCATCACTTTTCAATTATCATTTCAAATACAACATGTAAAGCTTCGTTAACCTCTAATTGCATGCCAGATATGAAGTAAGCTTTGTTATTCTAAGTGTTAAACCTGCAGTTGATGTCATTTAACCTCTTCAATTTACAACATATGCTTAACTATGAACTCATACACATAATTAAGCTTATCTAAGTTCCAATAATAGTTCATTAAGCGCGTCAAGTTCAAACTAATCTAACTAGTACCCTTTACGAACATTTAGACAAGACACATTTTATTTTCCTAACAATATACAATCATGTATATATATTATATGCTTTTTCTAATTATAAGGAGAAAAGGCAAAATATTATATCACACGAAAAAAAAAATCCCCGAAGACTTACACAGCAATTCAAGGCCTTGAATGTAATAAAAAAGGAAAACCCCTTTGACAGGGCAATAAAGGGGCATTTTCGTCCAGCCAATATCAGTGAAACAATCGTTACATATTTCTCCAAAAGGATTTTTTGAAATTCAAGATTTTTCGCGGGTGGGAAAAGAGGTACGAACCAGCAACGTCCAACGAAAAAACGCCAAGTGTACAATTGAGTCTGGCACGAAGGCCAACTCACAGATTGCTCTTCAACAGATTTTCTATTTTACACAAACCTCGAGTCACCAGTGGAGGATGTTCATAAAGAAAGTCTAAAAAAAAAAAAAAAAATCAGAAACCTGTTGTTATTCATCAAATTTTGAAAAATAATTGCATCATGTATAATAACAGGCTCACACTTTTATTTTTTATTTTTATACGTATATATGTGTGTGTATAACCTTCAATGTTGAATAACGAATTCAATTGATCACATTTCATTCTTAGAACGGTTCCCTGAGAGAGATATATAGAGCAGAGTATTTTGGCAAATCATGCCCTGTTAAGTTTCATTCAAGGAAAATAACGAATAGGCAACACAAAGATGAAACACTATTTACCCTTTACGGAAAGAAAGCAAAGATGCCTAATTTCTAGGGGTTAATTACACCTAATTATAATCTATTTAAACTAGAAATAACACTAGACTACAAATTAGTGTCACTGCCTTGATGGAATTGACCAAGCGATGGCAGCATAAGTGGGTTCTAGGGTTGGAAAGACCGGCTTCATCTGGTGGTAGGGAGGCAAGCTGTGTCATCGCAAGGGTTGAGCATCAATGGTCACGGTTAGATAATGGCCGGGGCATAGCAAAAAGCAATGTTTTGTGTGTGTTCTTTTGGCCAAAATGTTGTTCAGTTAAGTTTGTATAGGTTAATTATAATAAATCTGGACTCTTTTTTTTTAGAAAACTATATAGAATGTCCTTTAAGTAGGTGAGTTTTTAAAACTACCCTCTTACTTTTGCCTTTTCATAACTGTCCCTTTTTTGCTTTTATTTTTATAATGATAATTAGACATCTAATATTTTGCCCACTATTTCATCTAATCACTTGAACACCAAATTAGACTCTTGTAGATGATGGATCTACAATCAAATTACTAAAATTCAAAATCAAGCAATTTAGAAACTTGGACCCTCAAATCACCGTTGAATCGACCTGTTCACCCGGATACAAATGCAAGATTAGGATAAAATGAGCAAAATAACAGAGAAATAAATGAACACGCAAGATTTATAGCGGTTCACTCTGTTAATGAAGAGCTACGTCCACTGTGATTCACTATTGGGTTTTTCGAATACAGATTGCAAAATGAGAATGTAAACTGACAGAATTACAGTATTTCTTCTCTATTTTTCTCTCTCTCTCTGTGTATATTTCTCTCTGTCTTTTTTTGTATCCCCCCCACTCAAGTTATCTTTTTTCCTTATATATAGAGTATGAGATAGAATCGTGGCCATTAACCGTCAGATGGAGTGAAGTAATGCTTCGCGAATAACTATGATACTAGGACACATGTCGGCCGATGATTTGCTGTAGAAACCACTTCTTCCTAATATTATGGTCCTGTACTTAACGTGTTAACCGTTAGAACGTGCTATCAGTCAAACCGATACAAACGATCGTTCTTGAAAGAATCGAATAGTCGCTTCGAGGAACCAATTCCAACGAACGAATCGAATAATCGATTCGATCGAGCTGACCTGTTCGAGTCGCTTGATCAACATTGTTGGGCCATCAGGGCCCATGGTCAATTTGGGCCTGTCCAAATTGTACCCCAACAACTCTAGATCCAAACAAAAAAATCAAATGTCAAATCAAATCCCTCATTCTCTCTTTGTATGCCTCCTTCTCTCTATTCTCTTTTTCCTCCTTCCACTTCCCTCTCTTATTTGTTTTATCCTTCTTCGACTTCCTCTCTCCTCTGTCTCTACCATCCTCTACCTTTCTCCCTTTCCTCTCTCTACAACTGTGACACCTAAGTATTTCTAGTGCATTATATATGCAATAATTAAAGATTATGTTAAGTAGTTTATGTATAAATTTTATGAGTTAAATTTTATGCTAAAAAGTTTGTTGTATTTTAAGAGCATAACGAGTGTCACGAGGATTATTAGTTAAATTTGATTTTCATGACAGATTTCATAAAAGTGAAAATGGGATTTTTAAGGTTAAAATCCATGCCATAGTCTTAAACAATGAAGGAATGATAAAAAAAAATAAGCTAGAAAGTTTAATCGTTGCATAAGATGTTACAACAAATTTTAAAATAAAATATAGTAAAAGAAAAATACTATATAAAAATATTAAAATTATGTAGTATAAAAGTTATGCAGTGTAAAATTATGTTGTATGAGATAAGTACAGTGTAAGGATTATACTTATTAGGTTAAGCAGTATCGAAATTATACTGTGTATAGGACATGGATAAGTAGGGAATGCTATGTAAGCTCACAATAGTATAAGAAATATACTGGCAGTAGAGGAAAAATACTGTTAATATAAATTTAGACTGTGTAAAAGGATGTGGGCCACCAAATACTACCGAAAATGTGCCATATCATCCCCCCATAATGTTCGGATTTATTAGACGGTGGAGAGCACTTATGTTTGCTAAATGGTCCCTAGAACAAGTCTTTTTATTTTTTCAAGGGCTTAAGTGATAAAAATGACCAAGTATTGTTATCTTTTGCATAGGGCCAAGAAGGAAAAACAAGGGCACTCCAAAGGAGGAGAAATGGCTACATATTTTCCTTGTTGGAACCAATTTTGGCCTCTAATTTGAAAGCAAATTTTATTTCAATTTAGCCCATGATGTGTCATAAGAGGAAAGAAAAAAAGGGCTAGTTTCTCTCTAAGTTTTGCTCCATGAAAAACCAAAGAAATTTAGTTTCCCAAGCACCAAAACCAACCCTTTTCTCATGGTTTTTTAAAATGTTTTTCAAGAATACAACCTCTAATCATCAAGGAAGCAAGCTCATGTGTTCTACTACAAGGTTTTGCAACTTTGGAGGTAAAAATCCAAATTTATACTATAGATTTTTAGTGTTTTTTCTATTGGTTTCATGCAGGTTTTTGATGGAGTTTGTTATAATTTATGTTAAAGAGGGTTTACAAGGTTTAAGGCATCAAAGAAGATGATCAAAAAGCTTGAAAAAACTTGGGTAAATTCTTAAACACTAGTCTTGAAAAAAAAATATGTTGGTTTCATGAGTTAAATTCTTATGGTTTGTAATCTTTTTGGGTTGTGGTATATATGAGGGACTCCATGATATGATTAAATGTTATGTTAAGAGGATGATAATGATGATGGAGAGATGAAAACTAGGGTTTTAAAGCAAAAGAAAAGTTGTGACAAACTTTATCATAAAAACAAGTGTTTTTTTAAGCACTCTAAGTGCTTGATATAAGGATTATGAGCATGGCATGCAAGAAAAATATTATGGCATGTTTTGTTTATGTATTAAGTTCTTGATGACAAGCTTAGAAAGGTAATGAAATTAAACTTAAGGAAAGCAAGCTAAGAATGGTTTTGATGCAAAAAAGTGTTTTAAGGGAATTTTTGAAAGAAGTAAATATTTGAGGCACTTAGAGGCTTTTTTTTTTCCTAAGTTCAACATGTAATTTATTGGAAAAATTGAGATGGACAACTTTCATGTAGAAATTTAGCCCAAATTCTAATTGGAAAAAGTCAAAAAACAATGATTTCAATTCTACCTATTAAAGAATGCCATTAAGATGAATGATTTTAAGAAAAGTTAAAACACAAAAATTATAGATATCATCAAAACTATTAGAAATTATAAATGGATTGTGAAAATTTCGTACCAATTTCAAGTAATGAGTTTTACGAGATTTTAGGCACAAAAATTCGTAAAAAGAAAAATGTTTTGAACTAAAAGGATTTTGACTAAGGACCTTTTGTAAGTTTCAATCCTTATGAAAAACTAGATGTTTTGGCATAAGATGAGTGTTTTTTGGTCACGAGAACAAAAATGTCAAGATCTTTGTGTCTTAGGCCAAAACCGTAAAACTGTATGAATGAGAATGTTTACTGTAAAATGCTAGTTTTCTGCACTACTATAGGCAGTGAATAACTACATATTCTAAGCTAAAAGAATTTAACGCTTTTACTAAGAAAAGAAAGAGAAACACGTTAAGGACAATATCAACAAGATTTTCGTATTACGGATAAAAACCAATAAAGTTTTGCTAAAATAAACTTTCATGAAAGGATGCTAATGTTTTTTGCAACATTATAAGTGACAAGGAAATGTAAGTTTGGTTTAAAACATGTTCTAAAAGATTTCTAAGACTTGACAAAGGCAAAATGGTCATTTTTCTTAAAATGACCAAAATGACCCTAAAGCCAGATTGAAGAAAACATCCCTTAGCGGGAATTTTTTCATAACTAATAATGGGATGGTAAAATAAAAACAAGAAGTCTACTAAGGTTACGTGACTTGCAAAAATCCAGTTAAGATTAAAATCGTCATTTTTAAGAAAACCACTTAAAAACGGAGCATGAGCACTTCAAACAAACGAGAGGCTCTTAGACAAAACTATAATGTATCACATCAAGTGATAAAATTGTGAAGTGAGATGGGAAATTTGACAAAGGAATGAGCATGTTAATAAATAAAAGAGATATACTAATAAGAAATGAGGCTACGTAAAAAAAATGAACGGTTAACGTTTAAGTTGTATTATTAAACAAGTAGATTGGTAATAAGAAAAGTTAGCTAATAGTCGGGTATCATTTGAACAAGACATAAAGCCGACTAAAAGAAGGGAAAAGGATAAAGTGAGAATACTAAAACTATTAACAGGTTTCACACCTCACCTATAACATGAAAAAATGAATTTCAAATGCTTTCTATATGTTGAAGTATGTTTGCATTTGTTATACATAATATTTTAAAAAATGTTTTAAAAAGTTCAAGTTATGATATGAAATATGTTTGTAATTGCTATGTTTAATGATTTAGACATTAAGTCATGCCATGCATAATGTTCACTAAGATTACAAGATCGGTAATCTAACCCTCAAATTAGATAAAAAAAGTGTCATATTAGCCTCCCGATTTAAAGGGTGTATCATGCTAAAGTTATGTTATGGCATCAATGTTTGATGGTCTGGTACAGACACTTAGGTCTATAGTTCAAGAAAGTTAAGAATCATGATAAAATGTTCATAAAAAAGTATAATTAGAATCATGCATTATAACATTGCTTGCATTCCTTTTAAGAAGTGTTGTTACAAATAATGTTTGTGAAAAACATTTTACAAGATATGTTTTTATGAAGAATGTTTTGTGAAAAACTTTTTATGAGAAATGTTTAAGGAAAGATATCTTATGAGAAAAGATTTATGAAAAAGGTTTTGTAAAGAATGTTTATGTTTATGAGATTATGTTTGAACTTATGGAGCGAAAACTTACTATAAGTATAAGAAATTCTATTTGAAGATTTTGGGTGCAAGTCTTCGTATTTGTTAAAGAAAACATAAGAATTTAAGGTATGGTTTAAAGGTTTTCATGGTTTTCAGTTTTTATGATTGATATTTATTGTTTTGTGACAAACTTTGTTAGAAAATTGTTCTTTTATGTTATAAACATCTATACATGTATATTTGTATGAAAAATAAATTATTTTGTTTATTACTTTGATTATAATAATGTTATTTTATGGTTGAAAGCACTTGTGTTCAAATGATGTTTTGAAATTTTATGAAAATAAGGTTTTGTTATTAGAGGCTGACATGAGAATTTTAGGCTTTTCAGTTACTCGGTAAGGTTGCTAATAATATTTTAAAATCAAATGATTTTATTTTGTTGCGATTTTTGGATATGATGTGTACATATATGTTACAAATATCTAGGATTTTTTTATAAATTTTCATCCAAAATATTTTTAGTGTTATGAGCTTTCAGTCAAACGCTGCTCACGAATTTTATTTGTTGATAGATTTATATTTGTGTCTTATAGAGTCCGTTTTATGAAGCAAAAAGCATATTTTGATTATGTGAAAAATTGTGAGTCATTGTTGGTATGTTAACTAAAGTTTATAAATTTTTAACTTCATATCTTTATTATATTTTAAGATAAAATTCGTTGATCACTAAGTACTAAATGGTTATGAATATCTGCCTGATATGCTTTATGTAATTCATGAGATGATAAACCATATTTTTAAATGGGTTTTGCATGATTTATTTTTTTAACTTATATTTATATGTTAATCATATAATGTAATTAACATAAAAAATTTTATATGCATATCATACATATTTGATTTTATAAAAATATTTGAATGAAACATGTTCGTTGTTTATTATGCTTGGTGTTAATATTAACTCTAAATTTGAACGTATATTTTCAATTGCTTTGAATTTGTTTAAGGCTAAATTTTGAATATGTTATGATTTTATATGTCTATTATATGTAAAAACTTTTTATAAATTATTTTATATCATAAATACTTTAATACATAATTTTTAATTAGGACTACTTATTGCCCAAGCTTTGCTGTTATATTTTGTAGTATTGAATATATGATTTATTTGAATTATCAAATGAAATTTTTATGGAGAAAGAAAAATATAAGCATTATACATATGTATGAACTTTATTTCTGTAAATTTTTACGCTCTAATTAAATGTAAGTTGAAAGATATAGGGTCATTAATCAATGAAGGTCATTCAGTTTTTATGACTGTCAAATTTACATGAATGTTTTGAAAATTGAAAAAAGGTATTTTGGATTAATATTTTCAAGAGAGAAAAATTTGAGTGATGTCTATATATGTTAGCTATGCTATGGAATAATTCTTGCACTTTATTCATACTTATAAGTTGAAATTAATTTATCCAAGTGATTAAAGGGAAAGTTTTTTGTTTTTATGTTTTTTGATTCTATATGCATGTTTGTAACTCAAAAATGCTTTTTTTCATTAAGAATGATATATGTTGATGTAATATGGTATTAAATGATATTATAAAGATGAATATTAATTTCATATTTTATATGAATTATTGACATGAACACTCCAAAAGACGAGTACATTGAAAACCATAGTAATGTCACTTGATTTAAGGTTTAGTAAGCAAGCAAGTTAAGTATATACATTCCACTCGCAACATGATAAAAGTTTACAAAAAAGTTTTGAGAACATATTTTATGATAATTTTTAAGTTTGTTTTTATATATTGTCTTCTCATGAAAACTCTTGTTGCAACAAGAACATTTAACGGATGTTTTAATGATGAGATATGTTAAAGTGTATCTCTATATATATATATATAGTACTTAATTAAGCGTTCACATCCTATGTTTATATTTATGATGTCCTGTAAGGTTTGGACTTATTATGTTTGGTTTGGGACTAGCTACCTTACTTCTCTCATGACGGTACGTCTATGATGTTAATGGTGTAATGCTTAGGCCCCTAAAGATAAAATGAATGATGTTTTAATATGAAAGTTTAAATAAAAAGATATGTTCTATATACGTATGTGCCTCGTTCACTACTATGATTATAATTATGATATTATGTAATGATTTTTATGAAATGTTTTACGTTGGAAGATAAGAATGTGTACTTTCTAAGCTTATGCTTACTTAGTTTATATCATGTTGCAAATAAAGATAAGATGTAGGTTGACTAGGATGGAGGACAAGGACGGACGTGTGTGTAAGGAGTGTTGGATTGAAACAAAATCATGTCATGAAAGGAATTTAAACTCAAACAAAATTTAATATATTATATTTCATATTTTTTTATTTGTTTGAGACTCAATTCTATTTGTGATATGTTCTTTTCAACTTCTATTTTGTTGAATGTAATTAATTGTTTGATTAGAAGTTAAGAGTACTTGTATTATATGCGTGAGTTTGTATTTGCTAAATATTCATTTATTTTGTAATCTAAGTTTTTCGCAAGTTGTCCGTTAGCCTAATGCCTTAGGTGTTCCGTCAGGCTAATCGAGGAGGAGAAGTTAAATCTAGTAAGTAGCAAAAAAAAAAACATGCATGTGTTCCTAGAATAGTTTTCTAAGTGTTATTGATTGTTTCATACTTCTTATCGAAAATTATTAAGTTTAACGATAAAAGCAACATTCCCTATGATGCCCATAAGGGGGCGCGTTACAGTTATGGTATTAGAGTGGTTTTCGTTTCCAATACGTATCGCTACATGTCAGTTTATAGTCCTCCTAGTAAGTATAGAAATTATTAACATTCTGATATATAGATGTTGAGTTATATTTCCTATGACTACATTATAATTATCTTACTAGTAGATGAAACATAGACTTATATTATTTGGAGAAAGAAGCAATTTTTGTCTCATTATTTATGCATAACGGAATAGTTAATAATCAAATAGTTTTGTGACAAAAGGTTAATTATGTGATTATATTATTTTTCTTACAGAAAAAGTTTATGGAGTAATAAATGATATGTAACTCAAGAGAAGTGTAATGATAGTTATGCATTTTTAATGAACAATTTTGAAAATTATACGATGTTAAAGTATTTTGTAAGGTCACTTGTGAGATATCTATAGTAATTTTTTTAATTGAAGGATATTTTGAAAATGTGCATGTTATCAACATGATTGACTACATGAATATTTTAGGCTTAGTGAGGATTAATTTTGGGAGAAAATTATTTATGATAATATTTTAGCAAATTATATGGTCCATAATATGATATGATAGAGATCACACGCAGTAGTTCCTTTTTATGGATGACTTTGAATTAGTAGAGACTTTAATGAAGGATTCTAGAATTATTAGTGCAGAAGACTAGAGATTAAATATGAGATTATTATTTTTTTAGAGGATATTGGTTGAGAAAATTATGGAACGAGATGATAAAGTAAGCCTAAAATTTTTATAGTGATACATGATATTTCAAAAGCAATGTTTAATAGTCTGTTGTGAAATTTGTAGAAAAGAAAGTCAAGCTTCAAGTATGGTATATTTTCATTGTTATAAACAATTATTTCACGAATGAGGGGATGTACTACTAGATTTATTGGAGCGCATGTTGTTTTGATGTATCTTGAAGTTAAATTTGAATATTTTAGGATCATTTGCATATTTTGAAAGAAAGAGTTCCTAGAATATAATTCTCTTTTGGCATGTGATTAAAGATAAGTTTACATACATAAAGTGTGAGATATAAAGAAAAGAGAGAGAATTAATGTTGCACTCAGATTTATACTTCTATGAAGGATTATAGATAGAGAAGCAAGAAGAAAATTCAAACATTGCATATGATATTGTTTGTTGGATGTATGATGACTTTAATTAGACATGATTTTGAAGAAATTTTTATGTGAAAAGAAAGAATTTTAAGAAAAAGGATTAGAAATTTTTCTATATATTCATTATCACACATATTTCAAGGACGAAACCCTTAGAAGGAGGGAAGGATGTCCTAAATTTTTACACAACTTATTTCATGTTCATATTCTAAGAAAGTACATACTAGGTCCATGTTCTTTTGTCCAAAAAGAAAGAATAAGAATTTTGTGGGAATATAATTTACATGGATAAGCCAATTATGTCTTTAGTTAAAAAGGAAGACATTAGGGAACAAAGACATTTCTCTAGTCAAAGAGTCATTGGGAAATCAAAAGATTAAAGAATCTACATGCAAAAGAGATATGAGATTAGGACCAAGACTTTAAAAAATAAAGAAATCACATTAGCTAAAGTCTTATGGCGTAACCACAAAGAGGAGGAGGATATGTGAAGTCTATTATCCATAGTTATTTTAAGTTTCGAGGGCAAAACTCTTATAAAGTGGGAAGAGTTATAATGCCAGCCGTTTTCTTTTATGGATACTTACACCAATTTAACGTTAGAATGTGAAATTTTAAGTGCTATTATTATATGTATTAAGTAAATTAATTTTTTGTTTAGTAATGTAACAGGTGACGACTGCGAGGGAACGATGTGCTCGGAATGTTCATATAAAAAATGATGATACGCATAAAATATTTATTGTTTTTTTAAAGAGTTTCAACTTATTCTAAATTTATAATCTTTATAATACTGTAGAGTATGTATGTCCTAGAACTATATTATTGATGATCACATGAATTTTTTTACATATTTTTATTATTTTTATAATATTAATGATGTCATAATAATTACATGTGTAGCATTTTTTATTATGGCAGTAAGAAATTAGATAATATAAAGTGCCTAAAAGAATAATGTATAAATTAATATTTTTTTAGGGTCATGCAAGCAAACATTATTGTTGTATATAAATAATTATGTATTATAATAATTTTATATTATATTATAATATAATATATTTATATTATATTATAATTATATTATAAGTAAATGTAGAAAAGTATAATGGTAACTTTATAATATATATATATATATATATATATATATATATATATATAATGTATGAAGCTCATACGGCAAAGTCAGTGGGAAAAAAAAAGAGCAATTGGCATGAGGGAAAAGAAAAAAAAAA
>CAMOHE010045157.1:0-22273 GCA_946598075.1 Artocarpus hirsutus | reverse complement strand
AAGCATTAGCTTATTCAAGTTTTCATCATGTTGCAGATAAGGGTAAGAAAGTGATGGAATAGGCGGAGGACAAATGACAAGACGTGTGAGCTAAGGAAGATGGTTGCAAATGGAAGAACGCCAAGGAAATGAGTTTTTTTTAAAGAATCATTTTATGATTATTTTCGTTTTGAGTATGTTCATATATTTTAAGGATATATAATTTTATAAATTTTGTGAATGTTTGCTTACTGTATTTTTATAAATTTTCTTCCGTATTTGAAGTTTTAAAAAAACTGGTTTTAAAAAAAAAAAAAATTTTTTTAGTTAGTTCGGCCTGCCGACCATACTGGTCGGACTGCCGGATGCCAAGCATCGGCCTGCCGATCTTTTGGATTTTGAAAACCCCATTCTGCAAGGCCTCGGACGGCCTGCCGATGGGTGACCTTCGGCCTGCCGGTTGAGTTCGGCCTGCCGAAGGTAAAAGTTCGGCCTACCGGCCGAGACATGTTCAAAGAATTTTGTCTTTTGTTTTCAAGTGCCATTTAAGTTTAAATAATATTAGCAAACTATTTATACAATGTCTATGGGAAAAGCAAATTGTTTTTAATTAAGAAAGATTATGATTTCTTATAAATAGTATTTGTATATTTCTATAAAAAAAAAAAAAAATGTATGCAAAGATCCTGGGAATGCTTTTCCAAACTATGATTTCAAATACATGTTATCAATTTCAATAGTTTGCTCCAATTAAATGTTTAAAGAACGAATGTAACGATATCTGTGACGTCCGGAAAGGGGGGCGTTACAAAAACAATATATTTTAAAAACTTTTTAAAGTAAATAACTCGTTTAATATATAACAGATTTCAAAAATATTTGTAGTAAATAACTTCTTTAATACATAAACAAAAATTCTTTACATGGAAAATAAAAGTAAACAAATTTTAGATCTATTTACTACGTAACATTTACACCATAAATATTATATACTATAAATATTTTTAAAACTTAATATCTACCATAATTAGTCTTCAAAAATGTAACAAATTTTAAATCTATTTACTCTGTAAATTATTTGCACTGCCTTTACAACATAAATATCACATATTACAAATATTTTCAGAACCTGATAAATATACTATAATTAGTTTGCAAATATAATATAATTAGCTTATTTTGGAGAAGCGTTGTTACTACAATTTCTGTATAATACTAATAAACCACCAAAAGACCTGTAACTTGCTCATTAGTAGTACGTGCGGTGAGCTGCCGATCAAGGATGCATGCAACTTTTCTCTAATATGTACAACGATCAACAACAGTGCTCGATAAATATGCCAGAAAATTATCGCGTCAAGGCCAATTGGGAAAAAGTACTTGCTCATCAAATTCCTTCATCTGCGGCAGGAAATCGACGTGTACGTACTCCATTTGTTATGTGATAAAAAACTTGTCACTAATAAAAACTACAAACCAACTTGCATTTATACATCTATTGGATATACATGTGCTTGGTTATGTATTGAGCAGCCCAAAATGATGCATATAAAATATACATACAATTACACTGCAGTACCTAGCTTAATTGTCATAAATATACTATACGACCATATATCTCGTAACACACACACATATATATATATATATATATATATAAATAATACACATCATCTCTACATATCTAAAACCAAGGGCAAGTCCAAAATACAGAAAAAACGTGCGCCCACCGACTCACATACGATATGTTCGTCTGCGTATATGTCACCAACTTACAGACTGTACACAATATATACGTGTATATATAGATATGCATATTATATATATATGTGTGTGTGTGTGTGTGTGTGTGTGTGTGTGTGTGTGTGTGTATTAGAGAGGGGAAAAAATGTATCAAACAAAGACCCTTATGGCAGGATCCACAGCCATTGGCTTACTAGTGACATCAATTTCCCCGAGACCTGTTTTCCTACTTTTCCTTCGCCATTTGCTTTGGGATGAATTCCATGGTCAGGCCCTTTAAAGTAAGCTCTCTTCTCCTTCTCCTTCTCAAAGCTCACTATAAAACTTCTCAGCATCTGCAATACTAGTATTTTGCACCGTTACGACAATGAAAATAATATCTCATACATATATTTTTGCATTTTCGTTCATCAAAAGTTATGAATTGATATCAATAACTGTAAAATAACACTAGCTAGCTTTTACCACTTAAAATGGATAAAAATAATACGCTAATCAACAAAATGGGAGTAAACTATTTTTAATTTTTTTTAAAATTCCTTTTCAATATTTTTTTATTATTTTAACAAAAAATGACAGAGAGAGATATAACGTCTAGATATCGAGACAAGTCATTAATCGTCCGAAAAAAAAAGGAAATTTATCAAGCACAAATGAAATGGTTTCCCAATCAATCATAATTTATCAAGCACAAAGAAAATGGTTTCCCAATCAATCATACATAAATAATTCTGATTCTCGTGGTAATAACGAAAGATGTAAAAATCAAAGCTTTTCCACCACACAAATCTCCCGAGTATGATCGAATAGACGTAAACCCTTAAAAGTTAATTAGCAATCAAGCTCATATTTACTTGCTTGGCACAACTAGCTAATTGTGGCTTATAATTACCATCCAATGAGTGAATAATAATCAGCAAAAGAAAATTAACAATAATTAAGAAAACCAGAAATTAGCTTAAAAAATGGTTTATTTAATTTATTTACCCTTGGCAAGATGATCATAGAGTTGGCCATCCCTAGTGAAGGTCATCATAAGCTGAGAGGGCCCTAAGGGGAGGACGTGCCCCGGGCAGTCGACCTACCAGAAATGGAAGGTCTTGCCGTACGTCTTTACGACCTTCTCCACGTCCTGGCGCTCTATGGGGCCTGGTATCCCCGGCATGAAGAGGATGCCGCTCTTAACCTCGTACTCGTGGGAGTGCCACAGCAGCTTCTCCGACTCCGGCAGCGTCAAAAACAGCGGCTCCAATATGAGGTACTCGATGCCGATGAGCCGGGCGCCGGCATTGGGGCTGTCGTAGATCAGGCACTGCCGCACGTCGTCGTTCTGGTGCGAGCAGAAGTGGTGCGCCTCCACTTGTCGCGTCATGTCGTTCGCGTAGAAGTGGAAACTAAAACACAACACGATGGTCAAGACCCAGAAAAAAATGTTATAGGTAAAAAGATGATATTTAGAGTGAAATGAATTATATACAGGTGACCGATCGAGCAGGATTTCTTAAAGACGTCTCTCTTTAATTTTCAATTATTATCAATTTACCATAAGATGATATTATGCACATCCCACTAAGATAATTTGGACCCACTAGCCATTCCATCCCACACAAAGTTAAGTACGGTTTTTTTAAAATAATTTTTCGGAAGAAACTATTTTCCTTAAAATGTTATGTCTGTTGTTTAAAACTAGTAATGCCTCATTTTTTCCTTGCAATAATCTTCTCATTAATTGCAACCAAACATGTTAATTTATGTTGGCATACACATAGTTCCATGTGCTGAGCTCAAAGAATTAGAGTGACAAATATTCAAAATCATGCAAAATCGTAAAGAAAGTAAGCCCAGAAGACATCTTACATGGTCAAATAGATTTATATTTTGTAAAGTAATAAACAAATAAATAATCTATATCAAAAAAATAAATTGAAACATACGCGCAGAGGTGCTGGTGGATCTTGTTGATGGGGCCATGGTCGTGGTGGCCGTCTCGAGTAGGACGGTGACGGTCTACGTTGGCGCATCGGCAACTTCTATGGTTTATGTGACATTTTTTTAAAATGATATTCCCGCGAATTTCTCTAGCTGAAAAACCGAATTTAGAAGATAGATTTTGGTCCTGGTTTTGGAAGGGTCCTAACTAGGGATATAGGCATAAGTAACATGCCAAGTGCAGCAAAAGCTTGTTATCATTTTGCATGCACCATTACGCGTGTTGAAGGCTTTCGTTAAACATCAGCTTATTACACATGCAACGTGGCAGTGAAACGTGGCTTTTTTATAGGAACCACCCTTCTGCACATCTTTGCCACTTTCTTTTCTTCTTAAACTTACCACCCATTTACAATTTAAATTTTTAATTGCAAATTACCTCTTAAACTTACGATTTTATAGCAAATCACCCTATTCATAGCGATTTTAGTTTTTTAACCAAAATTTATATATACTTTACACTTAAATAATTAATTATTGATATAAATGGTCATTTTTGTATATTTTAATCTAAATTTATTATGGTTAATATCTTTAATTAAGTTTTTATCAAAATTGAAAATTTTGATTGAACTTTGATTTGAATATAAATTTGGGTTAATATTTATATAAAACATCCTCTATTACTCTTAATTAATGACCTATATAAAAATCACATATCAATTTTAATCAAAAACTAAAAATTGCTTTTAATGAGAGGTGAATTGATATAAATTTAAAGTTTAGTAGACAACTTATCAAAATAAAAAACTAAAAGGACAAATTGCAAATGTACAACAAGTTCAGGAGATAACAGTGCCAAATACCCTTTTTTTCTCTGGATATTTTAATTTGATTAAAAAAGAATTCGAACAAAATTTTAAATATTAAACTAATTTATGAAGTATGACCTCCTATCATCCGTCCCCTTGATCTGTAGTGAGACCGGTCAAACATGAACGAAATTTTAGTGCGTCTATTAATACTTTCTATTTTTTTTTACGCACTTTTTTTTAAATAAAAAATGTTAGAATTACTCTTTTGTTACTTTCTATCCATATTGTGCAACACATCTAATGTTGTCAAAAGTGTCTCGTTGTATATTTGTGTTAGGCTGCGAGTGTGGTTCATGTGTGTTAATTCAAGGGCACTTCGATGGTTTCTTATCTCGTCCAATGCCCAATCTTTTCATGTTGTTTTTGGCTTTGTTCATGGTCTTCACTTTACTATAAGTTTTGT
Organism: Artocarpus hirsutus; assembly: GCA_946598075.1. Classification (NCBI taxonomy): domain Eukaryota; kingdom Viridiplantae; phylum Streptophyta; class Magnoliopsida; order Rosales; family Moraceae; genus Artocarpus; species Artocarpus hirsutus. Next base: position 17,344 of record CAMOHE010045157.1, on the reverse strand, counting down.
TGCTGTTGTATGTGGTTTTTTTTTTTTTTTTTTGTTGATTTGAACCTTTTCTTTTTTTGTTTTTGGCTCCATTTATCTATCCAATATTCTCATACCTTTTTATTTTTTATTCTTTTTTATTTTCTCGTATTTCGACTTTATTGCTCTCTTTCTCTCTATCCCTCTCTCTCATATATTTCTTAAACATCTAATCTCAACTTCTCTCATTAGCATAGTCTCCACACTTGTAATCAATTATGGCTTCTATTCTGGTTAGTTTTTTTAATTTTTTCCACAGTCAAATTTTTGTATGCGTGACTGTGTTTTTACGTTTCTTTAAACAAAGGAACTAAATCAAAAATTTCCTTGATTAATGAAATATTTAATTTTGACTCGTTAATGAATAAACTCTCTATTTTCATTTGTAATTAAATGCAATAATGACACGTAGGGTTTTAAAAAGATAAAATAATAAAAAAAACATTTTTGAAAAAAATCCAAAAAGAAAACAATGAAATTAAAATAAATCAAATTGTGCCACCAGTTTAGATTTTTTTCAGGATATATTTTGTTTTATCCTTTTGTTTCTTTTACCATTTCATCTCTCATAAAACCTAACCTATTATTCTCATGCTATAATTTGTCAAAAAGTAGTCAATTTAATAAATTAAGGGATAAAAATTGTGTATGTCATCAATCCCAAGATATATGACCGACTTCAAAAATTAAATGTTGACGATTGAAATAAAACAAATGCGTATTTCTAGAATTATAAAATTGGGCAAATAACTAATTTTGTTTTTGAATCTCTAAGTAATCTTTTTTATTGATTCTTTTGATTCAGTATCTAAATTATAAAAACTTCAATTACAACTTAATATTAATACACGTGCGTTGCATATACCTCAAATAGTGTATATAATATTAGATTTTACAAGCAATCGCATCTAACTAACGGCCAACAGTCACCTACACAATCACTACTCGCCCAAAAGAGGTAATTAGTACTATTAACTTGTCTGGAATAACTTGAAAGGCTGCTTTTAAATTATTTACTTCAAAAGCTGTTTTTTGACATGCTTGAATCTGAAAAATACTTTTGGCTTTTTTAGCTTTTTTTTGGTAGAAACCAACCATTTAATGATGATGAAAAGGTTTTTTATTCGTTCTTTTGACTTTATATTTGAAAATAATAAATTAATAATTTTATCTATATTTTTAAGTTACATTATTTTTTATATCAATAAAAATTCTTGACTTATTTAATCAAGTAGGTTCAAAAGTTTTTTTAAAATAAAAAAAAAAATTCTATATATTATCTAAACACTAATTAAAAAGCTCTAATTTTTGCTTATTTTCTTCCACTGCTTTAAAAGTAAAAGCACAGTCTCACCCAAAGTGTATATATAGACAAGCACTTAATCATAGTTAGGCGCTAATATAATCATTCTGGCGTACATGGACAATTCAAAGCTGATCACATAGGAGACTATACCTTGTGTCTGTTTGGAACCTTCCAAAGGGCTAAAAGGTCGTGTGTAAGTAATTTTTAGAACAACTTTTAAATTTTCCCCCAATTAATTTAAGTATTCTTTTATCAGGAAAATATCATTCCAAAGAGCCAAGGCCATAGACACTGAAACAAAAGGGAATAACGAGAGTACAAGGATATTCAAACACTGACAATAACTGAATCTACCAGTTTTGTATGAAGCGTAGAGGCGAACACATGCCAAGATCCAACAATGAAAATTGTTGAAAATCACCAAGGAATTAATTGAGGAAGATTCTTATTGGTACAGTCAACTCTCTTTTTCATTGAATTAAAGAAATTTGTTTGATTTAGTCGCCATATGCATACCTTGGTTTTTCCTTTTATTTAGCAATACAGGTTGGCGATGATTGTAAAGAGCTGTGATCTTTTGTTCCAACTTTTGCCCTTAAAACTGTATATATTTAAGAGTTCTTGTAGCGAAGAAAGTGAAGAAATACAATTTTCTTTTCACAAATACTTTTTCCTTTTCTTTCATTGTATCAGAGCAAAACGCTCTTGGGAAGAAATTCTTTCTATTTTAATCAATATGACAAGTATGGATTCCTCAAAAAAAGGTTGACACGAATGACCTCGCCAATTCTTTCGGACCAGTATCTTCTGTACCATTCGGATCATCTAGGAATCGTTTTGGTCACCAAACTATTGAATGATGATAATTACGGCACTTGAACTCGTTCAATGAGTATTGCTCTGACGTGATTTTGCACACCGTGACATGTCCGTCCTCAACGAAGTCCTTTATCACATGATACGTGATCAATATGTTTAGTTTTCTTGAGAAATCTTGGTTCTTTAGTATTAGCTACCACTACACTATTATCACAGTACAGTGATACCACTTTATCCATACCAGGAACTACCTCAAGATCCCCAAGGAACTTGCAGAGCCACACTGCTTCTTTCGAAGTATCACTAGTTGCCACATACTCGGCCTCCATTGTTGAATCTGAAGTGCAATCTTGCTTCACACTTCTCTAACTGATGGCAGCGCAGCCTAGAGTAAACACAAAACCCGAAGTTGATTTCCTAGAATCCAAACAAGATTGAAAATCTGAGTCAGTATATCCTAGAGGAGTTAAGTCCTTACCCAAATACACAAGCATATACCCTTGAGTCCTTCTCAGGTACTTGAAAATATGCTTAACCACAACTCAATGGTTCGGTCCTAGATCAGCCTGAAATCGACTTACAATCCCGACCACATAATAAATATCCGGTCGTGTGCAAAGCATGGCATACATGAGACTACCCACTACCAAAGCATAAGGCACTTTCTTCATGTATTCTCTTTCTTCCTCAGACTTTGGAGAGTCTTTCTTAGAAAGAGTAATTCCAAATCTAGATGGCTGCCCACTTTTCTTGGAATTATGCATTCACTACAAGAAAAATTACATTTAACGACATATTATTTACGACATGTAATTTTTAAACGTCGTTGAAAAGTACATACAACATCTCCAACAAAGATGTCATTAATAACATTCGAAACAATAATTAACAACATCTATATAGAAGTCATATTAAAGGTCTCTTTTTAACAACAATAGTTTAATGTCGTTAAATTATTTAACAACAAGTAGGAGATGTCGTCAAAGCCTTGAAGATTCCACGACATCCCTTATAAACGACTTATTGACCAATGTCGTCTATAAGGGATGTCGTAAAATCTCCAAGGCTTTGACGACATCTCCTACTTGTTATTAAATAATTTAACAATACTAAACCATTGTCGTCAAAAGGAGATCTTTAATACGACATCTATATAGACGTCGTTAATTATTGTTTCCAATGTCGTTAATGACACCTTTGTTGGAGATGTCTTGTATGTACTTTTCAATGACATTCAAAAACTACATGTCGTAAATAATATGTTGTTAAATGTCGTTTTTCTTGTAGTGAGCAAACCTCCTGAGAATTTTATCTATGTAGTTGGCTTGTGACAAAGCTTTCATTTTGTTCTTCCTATCCCGAAAAAGCTGGATACCGACAACAAAATTAGCCTCACCCAAGTCCTTCATGTCAAACTGCTTGGTCAACTATAATTTGACAGATGATAATGCCCCAATGTCATTGCCAATTAGCAGAATGTCATCTACATAGAGCAGTAGAAAAACCACATTCTCATTCTTAATGTGTTTGGAAAAACATGGCTCGTCTACATTTTGTGAGAACCCATAAGTCTTGATCACCTAATCAAATCTTATATTCCAAGAACAAGAAGCCTACTTAAGTCTATAAATTTACTTTAGCAACTTACAAACCTTACCCTCTTGACCCTTGACTTGAACCCGTCTGGTTGTTCCATATAAATGGACTCATCAAGATAGCCATTTAAAAAATCTGTCTTGATATCTATCTGCCAAATCTCATAATCAAGAGTGGTAGCTATGGACAAAAGAATCCGGATGGACTTAAGCATGGCTACAGGCGAAAAGGTTTCCTCGTAATCGATTCCTTCCTTTTACGTGTAACCCTTAGCTACCAACCTAGCCTTAAAGGTTTCAACCTTTCCATGCACTCCTCTTTTCCTCTTCTAGATCCACTTACACTCCATAGGTTTTACTCCTTTAAGAAGATCCACAAGCTCCTAAACCTGATTAGTCTCCATAGACTTCATCTCTGTGTTCATGGTCTCTGTCCAGAGTTTCGAATCAACATCCTCCATAGCCTCGCGTAAGTATAAGGATCCCTGTCATGTTCATCTGGTTCAACCAAGAAGGCCTCCCCATTGAACATATACCTATCAGGTCGACGCCTGATCCTCCCACTACACCGAAGACCCTTAGGTTGTTGTTCATTTTCATTTGGTTTTTCTACACTAATCGAAACGGTTTCATTCAGAACCTCTGGAGTGATTGGATCACTTCTTAACTCCTCAAGCACCACTTTGCTTTGAGGATTAAAGTCGTCTATGTAACTCTCCTCAAGGAAGGTTGCATTAGTTGAAACCATGACTTTATTTTCCTTTGGGTTATAGAAATAACCCCCTTTAGTCCTTTTTGGATATCCCACAAATACACAAACTTTTGAACGTGCTTCCAACTTATTCGCATCCTTAAACAAGACATGAACCAAACATCTCTATATGCGAATATGGTTTAAGAATGTCTTCCTACCCATCCACAACTTGTGAAGAGTTTTAAGGACCGATTTTGAAGGCACATTATTTAAAAGATAACATGTGGTTTGTAGCACATATCCCCAAAAGGATAAAAGCAATGATGAATAACTCATCATGGACCTTACCATGTCTAATAAAGTCCTATTCTTTCTCTCCACTACGCCATTCTGCTGCAGAGTGCCTGGTGTAATCAAATAGGATAAAATCCAATTCTCTAATAAGTATCCCAGAAACTCATTAGAAAAGTATTCTTCACCTCGATCAAATCGAAGTACCTTTATGGGTCTACCCAATTGCTTTTCTATTACAGCCTGAAACTCCTTGAACTTGTCAAAAGTTTCGCTTTTGTGGTGCATCAGGTACACATACTCATACCGTGAGTAATCATCAATAAAAGTGACGATGTACTCATATCCTCATCGTGCCCGGATGTTCATTAGTACGCAAATATCATTATGCACAAGTTCTAGAATCCCTTCGGCCTTATTGCCCTTAGACCCGAATGGTCTTTTGGTCATTTTACCCTCCAAACAAGATTCACATTGAGGTGTAGATTCCACCTTTAAGTGACTTAATGGTCCATCCCTTACAAACCTTTGAATCCTATTTAGGTTAATATGACTATAGCGCAAATGCTAAAGATAAGTTTTATTAGAGTGAGAAGTTTTAAGTCTTTTAGAGTTATTATCATTCATCTCAGCATTAAGTAGTAAGTCCATCTTAGGTTTGATAAAATGTAGATTATTTTGCATCCATCCAGAATAGATAAAATATTTGTTTTTATGAATCACTACTTTATTATTAAAAGAAGCCAAATAGGAGTCATTAAATAAACAAGCTACAGAAATTAAATTCTTGTTAAATTTAAAAACATAAAAATAATTTTGCAAAATTAAATTTCTATAATTATCAAGATAAAGATGGACGTCTCCCAGTGCTTCCTCTAAGACCAAGGATCCATTGCCTATTCGAAGCATGAAGTCTTTATGAAGCAGACTTCTCGTTTCTTTTAACCCATGCAAAGAAACACAAACATAATTAGTTGCACTGGAATCTATGACCCAAATGTCACAGGATTCCTCAACTAAACAAGTTTCTAAATACAGAAGATCACACCTACCTCCTTTGGAAAGGAAGTCCTTGCAATGCTTCTTAATGTGCCCGACCTTTCCATAAAATAAGCACTTAAGCTTCTTTGGGTTCTTCTTCTTCTTTTCTTGCTCCTGTTGTTAGCAGGAACAAAAGACTTCCCATTTTTGGACCTTTGCTTCTTTCCAATCCCAGAGTTGGGATTGGAACCAAAAGCAGCTACCAAATTGGCTTCGCCACTAGTAGGAGACTTCCTAATCAGTAGTTCAAACTTCTATAACTGTTTCATTAATTATGTTAAGGTCATATCCCCTCTATTGCTCAAATTAAAAGTAACTCTAAATGGAATAAATTTCTTAGACAGAGTCTCAAAGACCATACTTATCTGAGTTTCAGTATCGATGTCGGCTCTATTGGTTTGAGCCTCAGTGAGGTAAGCCATGACCAACTATAACGCCCCTTTTTACAGACGTCATAGATGTCGTTACATTCATTCATTTAACCATTAATTGAAGCAAAACTATTATCAATTATAACATGTATTTGAAATCATAGTTTGGAAAAGCACACCTAGGATCCGTACATACAAATTTTTTTTTAACACTTTACGAGAAATTATAAATTTCTTAATTATAACAATTTGCTTTTCCATAAACATCTTGTAAATAGTTTGCTAATATCATTGAAAATTAAATTAACCTTTGAAGACATTAATAAAATTCTTTGAACATAGTTCGGCAGGCCAAACTTTAGATTTCGGCAAGTCGAACTTGACCGGCAGGCCGAAGGTCATCCATCGACAGGCCGCCCGAGGCTTTGCAAAAAATGAGGTTTTAAATTCGATAAGTTCGACAGGCCGATACATGGCAACTGACAGGCCGATTAAACTCTTCGGTAGTCCGATCAGTAATGGTCGACAGGCCGAACTGTTATAAAAATAATTTGTTTTAAAACAACTTTTAAAGTTTCAAATGCGGAAGAAAATTTATAAAATAATAAAAGTCCATCAAATAAACATTCTCAAAATTATAAAACATATCCTTAAAATTCAAAAATAATAAACATACTCAGAATAGTAAATCATGGATTATTTCATTAAAATCTCTTTCTTTGGCGTTCTTCCATTTGCAATTCATCTTACTTAGCTCACACGCCCATCTTGGTCCTCCTCCTAATCCATGGTTCTTTTACCTTTATTTGCAACATGATATAAACTTGAATAAGCTAATGCTTAGTAAGTATATTTGTAAATCTCACAACTTAAAACATTTCATGAACATCATCATCATCATCATAATAGTGCTCTAGACACATTTTCATAGGGAACATATCTTTATTTACATTGTCCATATTAAAACATTATTCATTTTATCTTAAGGGCCCAAGTGTTGCACCATAACATCATCATAGGCGTGCCGCTATGAGAGAAGATGGGTAGCTAATCCCAAACCAAACATGACATCATAACTTATCATATTTTAACATAACATATCATTGGGTGTGCAACACTTATTTAGGTGATACATATACATATATACTTATACTTTCATGCTTTGAAAAATGTTTTCATCAAAACATGCATAAACTTTCATACCTTAAAACTTCCATAAAAATACTTTATGAAAAATCATCATAAAACCATCATAGATATCATCATGAACATAATTTCAAACCTTTATAAAATATATCGTGTTGCAGGTGAGAATGAACTTACCTCAAAAAGCTTACTTAACCTTACTTTTGTAGGTGACGACACTGCGGTCTCGATGTACTCACTTCATATTGTGTCCATGTCATACATTCATAAAATGGCAATTAACATTTATTTTAATGAATTAATTATCACAACATAACATCCATTTCATATAACATCATTCATACATTCATCTCTTGAAACATAACAATTCATACTACATTTTTCATTAACTATAAAACATTAGAACAACACTTTCAACACAATTATATTTCTGACCTCCATGAATTTAAATTTAATAACTTAACATACACACATAATTAGAGCACCAAATTTTGCAAGAACAAAGTTAACATATATACACATTACTATGATTTTTCTTTAGTCATAAAAATTTCATTTAATATTTAAAACAAGTCATACATCTTACATACCAAAATCTGCCAGCAACAATAATACAGTGAATAATCCTTATCTCAGGTCCATTTATCACATTTTCATACTATAGAAAAATCTAAAAAAATTAAGAGATATAATAGACACATAGAACTATAACATAACCAAAAATCACCTTTAAATAAATTTTATACAGCTCAAATCATGCATTAGATGGCAGAGACAAAAATAGCCATAAACAATTTAGACAGTGAATTACATGCAATAATTATTCCCAAACAATTACAATAAATTTATTAAGACCTCAAAATTCATATGACATCATATTAACATATAATACAATGCCTCCACAATTTCTCATCACCATATAAAATCACATAATCATACAAAAACATTACACAATAAAAGTTCAACAAATTTACTGTTTAAACAGTCTAAATACCTAGCATCCATAAAAACTCCATAACACATAAAATATTAATCAAATCATCACCAAACTTTCAGTCATTTACTTAACATATTTGTGAACATTTTATAAAAATTTAGTGGGAAATATCAATCATTTACTATATAAACAAAAACTATATTTTATGCAGCATAAACAATCAGCAACACATTTCTATGAGGTGTAAAACATGAACAATTAATATCTCAGCCTACATAACACGAAATGGCACGAAATTTGGAGCAACATCACATAACATATTCATGAAAATCATATTAAAATTTTAGAGCAAACAGAAATTTTTAGGCAAATATATAAGGGTCGGAACATAGAGACAATTCAACACTACTGTTTAGCATAAATCAGCAGTGAGTGACAGAGAAAAGAAAATTCATAACTTTTTATAGAAAAATCGAAATAACGTGAAACTTGGAGGAATATCACATAACACATACATAAATAACATATTAAAAATTCAGAGCAAAAAAAAATTCCTAGACAAAGATATTGCAGTCGGATTGAGGAGAGAAATACAATTCATAAATACCGAAAAAAATGAGTTCTTACCTCGAAACAATTTCTCTTCAATCTTCTTTTGAATTCACCAAAAAATTCAATATTATACTCAAATAATACCAGGGAATTTGAGAGGGAGAAGAAGAAAGATGAACAAGATGAAGATAGAAAGAATGAGAAAGAAAGGGAGAACGTGAAAAAGAATGCGCGAGAGGGAGAGAGAAAGAAAAAGAGCATTATAAAAATATTTTTTTTTGTTTACGTTAAAATGAAACTCCCACTCTTTAACATTAATCAGAATTTTTTGATTAAATTCAAGGCACAAATGGTGGGGAAGTGGAGAGAATTGAGGGAAAAAGTCAGAACTTCCAAGAATGGTTCAAGTTACCATATTTTGTCTTTGTAAAACGGAAAACCTTATCAAATGCATTCAATCAATTCAAAGTTAAACATTAATTTTCCTAAAATGAGTAAATTATTCCATAAATGTGCTAATCAATCAAAAATTATTATCCAATCACCCAATCACAAATTTTGTAGAATTTCTGCTAACTGCTCGTCAGTTATCATCGGCCTGCCGATATCCCACTTCGGCCTGCCAATCTCTGAAGTCTGGCCTATCGATGATATACCATCGGCTTGCTGTTCTGAGGGAATCATTTCGACCTGTCGAACTAAATGGTCCGACCTACCGATCTGCCTTAACACACCAAAATCATCCAAATCATTAAATTATCACAAAATTATGATTAAACATATAACATTAATAACATAAGCACTTGAGTACATTAATTTCACGTGAGCGTCACCTGTCATAGCACTTTAAAATAAAATGGTTAGCACCATTATATTATATATCATACACATAACATAAATATAACATTTAACGTCGTTATTAATATGACATAATCCATTACATGAAAATTTGGCGGGTGTTACACCAACATCATGTGCTCCTTTACAGATGTCCCCGGCCTCTATTTACAATTTAAGAGTTTTCAAAGAGCCCCTTGCCGCTTTATTATTGCCTGGCCTCCAAATATGTCTTCAAGATTATCCAAGATCTGCTTCGTAGTTTCATAAATCTTCATGTTGAGCCTGCAACATATTATTCATGCTAGCCATAACATAGCAGCGGGCTTGATCGTTTGCATTTTTCTAGCGATCGTATGCTTGGAATTGCTCATTAGTGGAATCTCCCATAGGCTTTGGAGGACAAGGGGTTGTCAGCATAAATTTCAGTTTCTCAAAGGAGAGGACGATATCTAGGTTCCATTCCAATCATTATAATTCTCTCTAGTTAATAGGTTTTTGTCAAATATCGAAGATAAAGCCTTTTTAGACATTTTAATCTACAATAAAGAATCATATACCAAACATAAGCAAACATACAATAATAATTTAGTAAGATAACACAATCATGTAAAAACATACAAATGTGTTTATGTGTCAAAACCTTGAAAATATCACAACCTTACAACGATAATTCTCAGCTCAGAATTCAACAAGTTCCTAGGGGAGTCATGCCAAATTCAATGAGGAACACAGAACCCCTCCTAATTAATATATGTTATCTAAGACCTGTATGATCTAGCATGTATTAATAATTGTTTCTTTGGTCATTAATTTTATTGACAGAGCTCCTAGGAGAGGTTAATAATAAAATTAACATGAGTGTATAACCATCGTTTCAATATTTTATCCACGATTTATAATCACCATCTAGGGGTGTGCAACCATAAATCATGCTAAAATACCTTATCGTCTCAGAGATCCAATCTGGTACATGATAGAAATCCCTTCTTAGAGGTTGGAACCACCAGGTTCTTCTTATGGACCAACAATGGAGGCCTTAGGTCCCCTCTTCGAAAACCTTCTCCCACTTAATCTTTTGAAATCAAGGTTTTATTTTAAAAAACATGCATGAACAATTTTAAATGAGCATCACTCCCTATTCTATATGACATGTTATCAATATACATGGCAAATCATATTATAATGCAGACAAGCAAAGCAATCAAGCAAGCTACAAGCAAAATAATAATAAATTACCGTAATATTATGGTTCCACCCTAGAGAATATAAAATAAAGATTACAAAAGCATAATCGAAACATTTTATCGATTCTTCAACCTTGAATCTTCAAGCTGTATCCTTCTTCATGTAAATCCCATCTTCAAGTCTTTAAAACCATATGAATTAAATACTCCATATTTCCAGTCATATCCAAATTTGATGTTTCTTAGAATTGTCCTAAAAATAAAATTAAAACTGCATTGAAAACTGCATCTTTTCTGAAAAAATTTCTAGCTCTCTACTGGCAAGCTGATCTGTATGATCGGCCTACCAGTCCATGATAGAACGGCCTGCTGAACAAGAAGTTTGGCTCGCCGCCAGAGCCACCTAATTTCTGCCCCACTGATGGCCTACCTAACCCGAAGTTTGGCCTGTTGATCTGCGACCATCGGCCTGCCGAACTTGAGTGTTCAGCACATCGACCAAGCAAAAACCACCTTTTTAAGAAAATACAGTTTTTAATGCAATTTATCAATTTTTTTTCAACAATTCAAAAAAATAAAATAAAATTAGAGACTCAAGAAATACCTGGAAGCACCATCATCTATCTTCTAGATTCGCTTCTAGATCCGTCTTTCTTTGAATGATTATTTAATTACAAAAATCTTAAAAATTTAAAATTAAATAATAATTCCTAGACGGAGATGATAGTCCGTCATCTAATTACATGAAAAACTTAGATACACATTCTAACCTCTAAGGAACCATAACTGGTATAAATTAATTAATTAATAAATAATTAAATAATAATTTAATCAACCATAATTAATTAATAAACATTCACCATATAATCCATTACAACATAAAAAATATATAGAAACCTAGAGTGCCATCTCTCTATAAAATTAAATTCAAGCATAGAAGAGATCAAGATCATATAATTTATACATATAGCATGATCACAAACTCATAAATTTATGTAAAAACCATGGCTTTGATACCAATTGTTGGAAAAATAGTACGCAGCAAAAATTTTAAAATTTTATATCAGAGTATTTTCTAAAAACACAAGTTTGACATGCTATATGCATAAAGTAACTAGATCTTACTAACCTCTGAATGCCTAAGAACTCCCGTAATCCGTAAAGAAAAGTAACATTCCAGAAGAACCTCAACCAACTAGACTTCTTTACTATTCTCTATCCACGATCAGAGTGAGTGTGGGCTCACACGTAAAGCTCTTCCACCAGGTGACTCTTCTTCCAACCAATTGAGAGAACCCAAAGCTAGTGTTCGTGATTTGTGAACAAGAGCTCTCAGGGAGTTTCAGAATCTCACTTGTAGAGCATCACTCTTATTAATCTAAATAATAGTGAGACTCACTCCCTTTTTATAGAGGTTGGGTCTAGGAGTCAGTCCTTATCAGATAATGCCTCAAAATTAGAATCAAAATAAAATTTGGATCAATATCTGATGAGATCTGCCTGAAAACGCATGATCTTTTTATCGTGCATAGGCAAGCCGATCTACCTAATTGGCAGGTCGAACTTGCCCTGTCGGCAGGTCGAGCTTGAGGATCAGCATGCCAAACTGTCGATAAAAAATCTCAATAAATCTTTTATTTTTCACCCGAGATTCTATAAGATAAAGTCTTAGTTTTAATTCAAATAACCCAATAGAAAGTTATCTAAATAAAACAACTTTATCTAGATAATCTCTAGGAAAATAAATGAATTCCTAATAATTCAACAAGTTTATCTTGATTTAATTTATTCAAAAATAAATCAACTGATAAACAAATAAGAATTATCCGATCCCAATAATTCAACAAATTTATCTTGAATTAATTTTGTCACAAAATTAATTCAACTAATAAATAGACATGAATTATTTGATTCTTTTGAATTTCAACCAATTTAATAAATCAGACATAAGTCACCAATTATTAAAAAAATATGCCATATCGTTACAAGATTTTATGAGTTAGCAAAGGGGGCCTGATGGACCTATATCATTCAAGCTCCCAATAATTATGAAACCCAATATCCTAGATATACATTTCATAATTATCAACTCCAACGCTAATCCACTAAAAGCTTAGAGCTACACTCTCGAACTATATAGAATTACGAAGCCCATGTAGCTAAGTCTCCATGACATATCATAGTGTATCGTATTCCCATAGGATTATCCATAATCGGCTTAAAAACAAGTTCTGTCTTACCTTCTTGATGAAAACTTATCATCTAAAGACAGTATATCATTCGGTTACACCTATGTATCCAAATGGTTGAGCGCTCCAGTTTTCTAATTATAGGATAACGCATATAAGAGAATATCAATACTTTTGAAGAGGAGTTATAGATTCAATATCTATGAATAACAGGTCTACATTATAAAGAGTCATGCCTCCAACGTACCGGCATGCATACCACTATTAAAATATGGGTGTCACCCTTTGGTACATCAAAAGACACAAGTCAAGACAACGAGCCCATTATTCATCTCAAGATTAAGGTATAATACAAATGATTGTCTAAAGTGAATCGATTTGCCGATAAAGAATTATTAATCCAAATCAATTCACTTGTGTCCCGATCCAACACATCGTCACCTATGACAATGTGCCAATGTTTCTATTCATAGAGTCCACCTTCGATGGCCAAGACAGATCATCTTCCAATAGGGATATAGACAACATAACAATCTTTACATGAATAAAGCGGCCAACTTTATTCCCTTAATTGCAGATCTTATGATTTAGACAGTAACCTTAAGAATCGTGTCTTTCGCATAATCTGTCCATTATATACCCAATTCTTAAAGGTTTAGACTGACAGTCTCAGACTATTGTTTGCTTATTATACATTCAACAAATATGAACGTAAAAAGGACAAGATTTGGTATATAAATAATAAATAAATTCTTTATTGATAAAAATGTCTCTAAAAACATATTATATTTTTACTCCTTATGGCATACATGTCTAACACTTGCTTGTGTAACTTTGGAAGAATATAAGGACTATGAAAATTATGAAGTGTCATGCACAAATCGAAATAAAAATAAGCATCGTAGATTTGCTAAAGGTGATTGTCAAGGTCTTTCGAAGCACACTCGAACATCCACGGAGGATATGGTTGAACATTTTGGGACTCTGGCAGCTTCTTTCATAACTTTGGCACATGCATTGTCTCACTTGGTCGATGTTTTGTCGACTAATAGAGAGGTGGCCAATTTGCAGGCTAAACTTCACGGCAAGTTGAATAAACTAGAAGGCTTAACTCAATCACAAGACTTTCGAGCTACAACATTATTAGCTAGAAAACATGACTTGTTCAGAGGGTTTTTTATTATGTCAGAGGAAGACAAAAGGAATATGTCCTATTTATTAGCAGGCGACATCTGCTGTCTCAAAAAGCTTTTTTCTTGCCTCTCTTGTTAAGATTTGCTGTCCTAAAAGCAGTCTTATTGGCTATATTTCCACTAAGTATTTGACACCTCATCACAATTATGCACGTCAGCTTTTTGTTATTCTAATAGTCACGTTCTTGTCAGATAGAACCATAGATACTGTAGTTAGGTTTTTGCGTCTTATGTTTCAATGCCTTTTCATCTTTTCCAAACTTTTCTGCTGAATACTCTATCCCATATGACAGGATTTGAAAGAAAAAAGAAATAGAGAAATTCAAAGAGAATTGGACAGGGACATCGTCATTCGCACTTCCATGGCAAAAAAAGGTACTTTATATTTTTTATTTCTTCTTTTTTAACAGGGAAATTGAAAGAAAATCAACATAGACGTTAGATGTTATGTAACGACCTTATTTACGTAACCGTTACTTAACTATATAATATTAATACTTAAATATATTTTAACATGAGGTGTTTAGATTTGCAAAATAATTTTTTTAAAAAAATAATAATTTTATTTTGAATAAATCTAAAGCATAATATAATTTTTTGAAACTTATTCTTTTAAAAACTATTATAACAATAACTTATTAAAACTTAATCTTTTAAAACTAGCATGATAATTTTCCTAAAAATTATTCATTTAATATTTTTCTAATTTAAAATGATACTTTGAAAACATTTCTAAAACTAATTATTACTATAATTTTTATTAGAAAATTTACGTGTATTTGTTGCATTTTTTATTGCAACATTTATGTATGTATATATTTCTTATTGAAAGTCTTAAACCCTTTTTTTTTCTTTTTAAAAAAATATAAAATCTAATGACTACAACCTCATTCTCTAAAACTCATTATGTAATACTATTTAATTTTTCACACACACAAAATTTTATAAATGAAAACATAATGTGGAAAATTCATGTTTGCATGAGCGGTATTCATTTCCATTGTCATCATTCATCCGCCACTCATCGCTGTCCAATCAAGTGATATTGACAAGTTTCATACCAAGAGCAGCAACACACTTAAATGAGCTTTCGCTCAGCAACTAGGAAGTTCAACTTTTAAAACAATTTGAAGATCATTTAATAAAACTATGCATGATCATTTTATGATTGCTTATTGACTCGTTTTATGCTTAATTAATTAAGTTTTATCTTGTTTTACTGTTTGGAGCTGGTTGATCATACCAACTGCATGCGATTCTCAAGAAGCTAAGGTTTGCAAGGTCCCAACAACATCGAGATTATAAAATGTATTGCAATCATTGAGGAGTTAGGATTTACAAAGTTCCAACAACACCGTAATGTTTTAAAACTTAAGCTTTACCATAGGTTGAGGGATTGGTTTGACATCCTTAACTTGTCTTATTTAGTTTAACATGTCTTGTTATGTGTATGTAGTATGACATATTAAAACAAGCACTATATATCAATACTAAAAACATGCTTCACTGAAAATGAGTAAATAGTATATTTTAATATAACATACAACATACATCATTCATAACCTAACAAGATGCTAACATATCATATCTTAAATAAGTATATATGACCTAACAAAATTATGATAGGGCATAACACTGAACATGCATTTCATAATTTTAGAAATAGTGTAAACACATTTTATTTAAAAACTATTCATACTGTAAGCAAAATTCCCACTTTCTTGTTTCTTGTGGTAGATTTTTTTATTAGCCCTGAATTCCTTATCTTCTATGGGGATCCAATTTTGTATAAAACGCCTATTAAGAGTGTGCAAGAAAAATCTATTTTATGCTATTATAATTTTTAGCATAATCGTAAGAATTTAATCATTTCATTATATCATAATTCTCTTTTACCAAAGGACTATAAAAACTATTATTTCTATTACAAGGACTAATTATTTAATTAAATCCTCATAATATATAATTTTCCCTGATTGCATTTAATTCATATTAGGATTTGATAATTAATTAATTTGAATAATCAATTAATTATCTTATCGTTACTAAGTCTAACTTAAATTAACTAAATTAGGAACTTCCTAAATTAATGATTCTTAAACTAAGATCTAATTAACTACATTCTTAATTTAATTAGTGGGCTCGTAATTGGTTCAAAATCCATTAAGCCAAAAACAAATATATGACATTCTATATGTAGTATTGTTTAAAATTATGACCTGAGTGGATTTTCAGACTAGGGAGGGTGTTAGACCCATGTCTAGCATCGTAACATTAACAATATAATGTGTCTAGTTTCTTTATAAAAGCTATTGTAACATTCATTTGGGAATCATTAAGGATTTTCTTTGAAAAAATTATATCCTTATAACTGAAAGTTTTAAATTAAAATCTCTCGATAAAATAATGCCCGAGTTTAGTAAAACATAAAATCTTGGGCTTTTATAGCTTGTCAAGAGTGCTGTAATTGCATGGTTTGTTGAAACTATCATTCTATTATTACGCAATCTTTATGTGTAAAAACTCACACTAGAAGGTACTGTAACGCTCGCTTAATTTGATGTAACGGATAATGCTATGATAAATAACGACGTTAAATGTTATGTTATATTAATTATGATGTTAAGTGATATGCTCATGATGTGCTATGATATATGATAAATGGTGCTAACCATTTTTATTTAAGTGTTATGACAGGTGACGCTCGCGTGGAATTGATGTGCTCAATTGTTCATGTCATTAATGTTATGTGTTTAATTATATTTTTATGGACAATTATATGTTATGAATGAATTTTGAGTGTTAAGGCAGTTCGGCAGGCCGGACTATTAAGTTCGGCAGGCCAAAATAATGTTCTCTGAACGGCAAGCCGATGGTATATCATCGGTAGGCCAGACTTCTGAGATCGGCAGGCCGAACTCTTGAGATCGGTAGGCCGATGACAGCTGACAAGTAGTTAGCAGAAATTTTTACAAAATTGTGATAAGATGGAATTTATTTATGGACGTTTTATGCTGATTAAATATCATAATTATGGGATGAATTGTTTAATTTGGTAATGAAACGTTTGACTTTTCTATTTATTGAATTTAATGGATAAGTTTTTCCCGTTTTACAAAGGTAAATTATGGTAACCGTTACAAAGTTGATGACCTTCCCTTTTTGCTT